>OX438874.1:11828327-12121883 GCA_949315895.1 Anania crocealis | reverse complement strand
ATAGGCTGTTACTCAATGGTTTGTTTCTGAATCTCTTTCTGAATCTGTTATCTGCATGTGTTTTTTTTTACAGTTAATTTTGGCTTCTACTTTATGTTATTAGGTTGAATAATTAAATAGTATTTACACACTCTGAGAGGTTTGATTATCGTTATTTCCTATTCAAACATTTCTCAACAATTCTTAATGCTATGTTGAATTACTTACAGTAAATTAACATGCCTCCCCGAGAACTAAAAGAATTCAACCGAAACTTTTTAAAAAGATCATCGAATAAGGCAATCTCTATCGGTGACAAATTCGCAAACTTTTTTCATTTAGCAATTTTCGCTAACAACCCGGGCTTATTGGCTTTCATTAATATACCGCTCTTTGGGAAAGGTTCCTAAGAATCGCCCCGTTGCAATTGGTCGCCAAAGTTTTGGTTGCCTATCACACCGATTATAGTAGCTTCTGATAAAAAAAATTGGTTGTTTGTAAAGTAGGTTTACGATCGAGATGTTTACGTGATAACGAGAAAATCTCCATTCGTTTGTATGCCGCTAGAGTGAGAGAGACGGAAGATCGGTCCACTCACTCGAACGCTATGCCAGCCTCCGCTCGTGAGGATTCCGCGTGACAAGTTTCACGGAATGACTGGCAGCGCTCGAGATGAGACGGGAGATCGGTCGGTCCTACAAGTTTCTGAACATGTCACCCGACTAAAACGATTTTAAAAACGTTTTCACGTCAAAAAAAAACATATTGTTACGTATGTGTAGGTATTGCAATTTTTTGAGTATCACTTTCGCAATAGCAAATAAGTTCCCATGCCTTTGATTTAATTAAATTTTTAGTGGCAAGTTGCATACAATTATCTTTTTATTGATTTCTTCACACATTCCAGGACGCAAAAATACAAATTGTTTTACTACTTCTTTTAAAACCCTACAATACTGTACAAACAAATTTACGAAGTGATCTTCAAGTGCTCACATACATCAATATTGATGCCGACAAATTTAACTGTCACCTTCACCCTCAAAAAATCACATTTCGTTCTATCAATGTTGATGAAAACTTGTAATTTCCCTCGTTTACTTATATTTGATATTGAAACAAATATAATTGCAATCAAATTGCAATTATAATAAATATCATATAAAGTATAAACAAAACAAATATTTGAAATTTTTGACAGATACAGATTTACAGGTCACTAATAATAAGTTGATACCTCACGCATACTTCCAATTCACCTGTTTATTGCTTTCTCAGAAACATTTCTGAAATTACATCACGGTATGACGTACAGTCAGTTAATACAGTCGCCGCAAAGTTGTGCGGATTAGTGACACAATCGCCCCGCTGTCCCCTTGACCCGGTCTCCCCGGGCTAGTGTTGTTGGAGGCCGAGTCTCCCGGGTAGTTTTAGCAGATTTTTAGAGCTCCGCTGTTAATGGTCGAGACGACTGGTCGGGAACTGGTATGTCAAAGAAAAGATACCTATATCATCATCTCAGCCATTCGAGGCCGACTGCTGGATATAGGCCTTCTCTAAGGATCTCTAAAAAGACTGATCCCACGTCACTAAAACCCAGCGACTTTACGTGAATTTCACCAGATTGTAAGTCCAACTGGTGGGTGGCTTACCTGCTGAACATCATCTGGCGCTTCTCTTCACTATGTTTCTGGTCCACTGCCACATATGTTCCGCAATTAGGTAGGTTAGGTAGGTTAGGTAGGTTTGTCGGTTGTCTTAGCTCTACTAATATATTTCCTCATTTCTGATTCCATCGTATAGAAAAACCATGCATCGCTCTCTCCATTGCCCGCTGTGCGGCCTTTAGCCTTCTTATGAGACCCATAACAAGCGACTACGTTTCAATTCCATAGCTACTCACTGGCAGCACGCAGTGGTCGAAAGTATTGTAAAAAAAAAGAATAATTTTTTAATTTGTGTAATTGCAAACTTTACAGCATCTATTATTTTACATAAAATACTAAAAATAAAATTCTTAAATAGCCAATTAAAAAGTTTGTCACAATAAAATTTATATAAAGGACGATCTAACTAGTGTTGTAAAAGAACTGAGTCTCCCAGTTCTCATTTTGCGGCTGTGAGTTCTTTTTGCAGAACTCAAGACAAATTAGTCTTCCGAGTCCTGAGTCTTGAGTTCTTTTGAGTCTTTTTACCACGCTTTTATTAGCTTGGGTTGTATCTATCTATGTATCTATGTATGTAATGGAATCTTTGAGCATGAATTTGACCGATTTCCAGAAGTTTGATTAATTTGAAACTTTGCACACGTATCAAGGACCGATGACAATGCAATAATTTAATAACAGTTTTCCCAGTTTTCCTCTGTAAGAGGGAGTAAAAGAGATAGAGCTAGCGCGCGATCTGTATCAATTATGTTTCCTGCATAGGTTTGGACTTACAGTCGGTAAAGAAGGAATCAAATCTTATAAACTAAACTAAAAAGTAAAAAATAAATTATAGTATAAAAAACTAAAAAACCACGCTTTTAAAACAGATTGAACTAAAAAATTAAAAATAAAACTGTAGTAATCAATTGAAAAATTCATATTATTGTACAAAAAGCGTGGGGGGCTTGATTTAGATTGTTGTAAATATTTTATCAATAATTTACTATATCTGTGGATATCATAACAAGCACCCCACGCTTTTTGTACAATAATATGAATTTTTCAATTGATTTACTACAGTTTTATTTTTAATTTTTTAGTTCAATCTGTTTTAAAAGCGTGGTTTTTTAGTTTTTTTTAGTTCTTTTATATGAGGTAGTCAAAAATGTTCGTGGCGTATGTTTGCACGAAGATGGAGGCTAGTGCATTACATAAAGGCTTGCTCCAAGCAGTTTACACTTACTGCATGAAAGTAACGGATTTCATTTGCGTTTATCAGGGTTTTTTAATACAGATTGACCTTTTCATGACTGTCAAAAAAAATTATAGGCGTTTAGTATCGTATTTAGAGCCCATTTATGAAGTTAAAAATGTGGGTCAAGTTTTCACCCGAAAATTTTTCGCAACATAGTTTTCAAAAACCGAAAACAAAAATTTTTGTGGCCTGTGAAGTTATGAAAGAAAACTCAACAACTTATGAATGAGATGCGCATCGCGTAAAAAATGTGTTGCGAGGAGGCCGTTTCCAAAATTTTACATTTTTGGCGGACAGTTTCTAGGTGCTTTATCTTGACAGTTTTGTGTACTAGGCTATACTAAAAGAAAAATACGTCATTGGCTTTTTGTCTCGTAGATTGTTGTATTAAAATTTGGATGGTGATTAAAATGGTATCCTGTATTGTTGACCACGAACGCTTATATACGAGTAGTATTCGAAACGTCACGGCATCGGGTGAACCCGGTGGGATCTACCTTCTAGTGGTCCACCCTGGGGAACGGCATCTTTGGTTTTGTAACCAATGATGACGGCTAACAGATCCCTCTGCAGTGGTAGGCTTCGTAAGGGGCCGCCTGGATGCTACCACCCTCCTATCGGAGTCCAGCGCCAAACAATGCCTCTGTGTTCCGCTGGTGTGTGGGAGAACCAGTACCTCTGGGTAAGCTCGCTCCATCTTAGGCTTCTTCTTAACTGTATAGTTAACAGAATGTAGTCAAAAGCAAGCCCATTTTTTATTTAAAAAAATCGGGAAAATAAAACATAATGTATAACTCTAATGAAAGCTTGTTACATCCGTAACATTGTTTCTTTTTCAACGTAATAGTCGTTTTTCGGAAGGTAACTCCAGCCGTAGGTCCCACCTTCTATCACAAGATGAAATTCGTAAAAAACAAGTCATGTCTGAGGCTACGGAACCGCACTATGGGGAAACAGCACTGACGCGTCAAAACTGCTTACCTTACAAAAGAAATGTATAAGGATACTCGTACTTGCCAATATAGGGTCTAGGGAAAGCTGTAAAACAACTTTAAAAACTATAAAAAATTGACTGTTCCATCATTGTATATATTTAAAATATGTAAGTTGGTAAGGCAAAATATGTCATTGTTTGTTATGTCTGATGAAAATTACGCAGGTTCCATGGCATTGAGGAAAAGAAATAAGCTTGTATTGCCAAAAAGTAAATTAACCTTACATGGGTCGGGAGCTTACTCTATGGCAATTAGGTTATATAATGCTCTGCCAAATCATTTAAGAGACATCGAAATGTATAGTAAATTTATGACATCTTTAAACGATTTTCTATGTTCAAACTGTTTTTATGCATTAAATGAATACTATACGAAACTGCAATATGTAATGCATGTATATTAAAATGAGTATAAGTATAATAAAATGATAATGTAACTAGATTTAAACTTAATAATTTTACGTAGCCCTAAGTATAATTAAATTGAATTTAAAATTATATAATATTTTGCTATACCCTTGCAGGGTGCATGTGACTTACACACATACAATTATAAATTAACACCTTGTTATTCATACACATATTGTGATGCAAATAAATGTTTGAATTTGAATTTGAATTTTAATAGGCGACATAAAAAACTCTGACACTAAGACTCTGCTTTAAGAATTCATAGGATAAGGAGCTTCTTCTTTTTTGCTGCAAAATTGTGGTACCTGCGTTTTGCTTACTCTACAAAAACTAACTTTTATTAAAACAATGTAAGCCGCATCCAGCCCACGTTGTGTGCTAAAAAGTTTAAACTTTTATATTGAAAAATCTCTACAAGAACTGCTTGCTCTTAAATTAGTTATCTTCTTCAATGGCCAAGAAATTGCAAGGAACGACATTCCACAAAATATTTGCACTACAAGATTTTGAAACATAAAGTCGGCAAGGAATCCTTCTTCCAACTTTTCTTTGCTAACTCACTGCAGTTCTGGAAGTTGTACAGAGTCGTAACAAATGTACTGAGCAGTTCTAACAATATTTTCCCAAAGGGTTACTAGTGGATTGTAATAACTTATTTGAAGAATGAGTTCGGTTCATTCTTCAAGTAAGTTGTTGCTCCACGCTAGTTTGAATTGCGTAGTTTTTGAATCAATATAAAAATTATCAGAATTTAAACTTGAAACATTTGTCTAAAGCCAGACTCGAACCCACATCCCACGCACACCGGGCCTATAATTGTTCAAAGCACCGCGCCTGGCATGCATGGGGATAAGGATTCGAAAACCCCCTTAGACAAAAAAAAACATTTTTATATTATAATTGCAAATATTCATATTCATATTCATTTATTCACTTCATAATATTATTTTGCAGACAATACAGGCATAAAGATATTAATTTGATTATATTATGACCCAATGAGGTATTCGTGATTTCGATTATACATATCATTTTAATTTATCTTAAATTATCATTCAGAATTTCTTTACAAATTAAATAAAATAGTAACAGCGCAATAGTCAGTACAATTTTACAATAATAGTATGTCAACTATTAGTGATTAATTACAGATGTCAATTTAGATAAAATTTCAAAATTAAAAGTCAAAGATAAATTTATAATTCAAGTCATCTAGAATATTACATTAAATATTTTATTTGTGCAAGAAGCGACTAAATGATTACTACCTCCACCCCTGGCCAAACTGGGATGGCCAATCCTGACGGCCTACCAAAGGTAGTGATTGTGGCTCCTTTTGGGAGACCAGTGTCCAGCACTGATTATAATGATGACAATATGATGACAATCATCATTTTTTACGGTCGAAGCGTTTAGCAATAAAAAGAGTTTTTTTTTAATCACTTACCCATACAAGTCAGGAAGGGTTATTCCCAAAGGTCCACGACCCTATTGTTCCTCTATTCCCACCGGGTCCATGAAGTTTAAAAATGTATAGTTTAATTTTCATATATGACTTCCCAATAGGTCCACGAGTCTTTTTCAAAGTATATATATATATATATCCACGCCGTATCCGACGACGGCGACTCCTTGCTGTCAAGTAACTGTCAGGTGATGCTATTAGGATGGAATGCTCTTAGGTGACTAGCAAAACCGAACTTCGTTTTGAAAATTCGGCTACATGGAACACAGAAAAGCTGCCCAGCTGCGTTAAATGTATATGCATAGGATGGCTTTGGTTGTGACTTCCGAATTTGACGTTTTGCGTCAAGGTTTTCTAGACGAACTTCCTCAAATTTGTCTACGTTCCTGTGAACTGTCCGACGCCACTCCGGTCTGAGACGTGCGCGTTCTTCCCAACTCTCAGCCGGAATACCGCTTGCTATCAGATTTCGCTTAATCACGTCCTTATAGCGAAGGTACTGCCCGCCCCGCCTACGCTTCCCGCATGAGAGCTCCGAGTAAAAAACCGCCTTTGGCAATCTTCTGTCGTCCATGCGTACCACGTGACCTGACCATCTTAGCTGTTGCTTCATAACAAGTGCCTCAATGCCCGACACCCCAGCCCTACGCAGAACTTCTGTGTTTGAAACACGATCATGCCATTTGATCCGCAATATAAATCGAAGACATTTCAGATGAAATATGTCAAGCCGCCTTAGATCGGCTTTGTAGGCGGACCAAGTCTCTGCGGCGTAAAGTAGCGTCGGAAGAACAATTGCTTTGTAAACTAATATTTTAGTATTAAGCTTAATGTCGTGAGAGTTCCAAACACGAGATCCGAGCCTGCCAAATGCTGCTGCAGCACCGGCCATTCGGGCTGGCAACTCCGATGCCAAGGTGTTATCATTTCTGATACGGCTACCTAAGTATTTGAAGCAATTTACTTCCTCTAGATTAGTACCATTGAGACCGATACCAGATGCATCAGCAAATCTCCCCCTCGGAGGCTGTTTAAGAATTTGGGTCTTACTAGCACTTATAATTAGCCCGAATCTACGACACGAGTCATTCAGCGAGTCAACATACCTTTGGAGGGAATGCAATGTCTCGGCCATAAGACATACATCATCAGCGTATAAAATGTCACAGATGGAGAGCTTAGAAACTCGGCGCTTGGCTCTGAAACGAGAGAGGTCAAAAACGCCTTTATCAGTCCTAGAGTTAATCTCGATTAAACCTTCACAAGTCTTAGCGGCATCGCGCATTACAGTGCCAAAGTAAAGCGAGAATAAAGTAGGAGCCAAAACACAACCCTGTTTTACGCCACTGGTAACTGGGAATGGCTCTGAGAAATCATTTTCATGTCGAACTTTCACCATCATGTTGTCATGAAATTGGCGTATCAAGTTTAATAACTTCTCAGGACAGCCAGTTTTTCTCAGCACAATCCACAGGGCATCACGCGGAACTCTATCGAAGGCCTTTTCCAAATCCACAAAGCACATGTACAGAGGACGGCATTGTTCCAGGCTTTTTTCCTGGATTTGTTTGACAACAAAGATGGCATCAGCCGTACCTCGGCGTGGTCGGAACCCGCATTGGGTCTCCGGAAGTATCGTCTCCGCGTGATGAGACAGACGCGTGTTTATGATGTGAGCCAGGATCTTTCCTGCCGCAGAGAGAAGAGAGATACCTCTGTACGAGCTGCAATCGGCTATGTCACCTTTGCCCTTATACAATTTACAAATGGAGGCATCCCTCCAAGCCTGCGGGATGGTTTCACACTCCCAAATTTTCAACATGAGGTCAAATAGTTTGCTCTTTATGTACGGGCCGCCATACCTATAGATTTCAGACGGTAAGCAGTCTAACCCTGATGCTTTAGCATTCTTCAACCTCCTCAATGCAGCAACAAATTCGACGTAAGACGGAGGCTCCGCGAGATCCTCGCGTACTGGTAGGCTCTCCAGTGACTCTATATACAGTAGGTCAGTTGTTTGGGAGTCCGGATTCAGAACATCTCTAAAATGCTCCGCCCACCGTGCCAGAAAATCGCCCCGTTCACATAGCCGTTGGGTCTTGTCCTTGCTGTATATTGGAGCTACCCTTCTGGTTCTTGGGCCAAAGACTGTTTGAAGAGACTCAAAGAATCTACCAGATTGGTTAGTGTCAGCAAAATGCTGAATTTCTTTGGCTTTCTCCATCCACCAACCATTCTTAAGGTCGCGAATTTTGGACTTAAGACTTTGATGAGCATAACGCCGCTCAGAGACAACAGATGAGCGAAGAGAACGCCTATGTTCCTCAACAAGTTTTTTGATCTCTATGTCAGAGTCGTCGAACCAATCTTGGTTTCTCCGTTTTATTGTGCCAATCACTCGTGAGGCGCAACTATGCAAATTCTCTGCGTATAGATGCCATGTATCTTCTACAGAAGTGGTGCCTGTTATCTCGGGCATGCAAGCATTAAAAGCTTCATCTAGGTCCTTAGCCAGTCCATCATCGTGAATAAGTTTCGCACAGTGTACTTTCGCTGGTATTCTACGTACTGCTCGAAGTGGTGCTTTTAGCTTCAGCCGTAGCTTGGATCGAACAAGTCGATGATCACTCCAGCCCTGGGCACCTCTCATTGCTCGGGTGATAAGGACATCTGCGAGATCTCTCTTTCGAACGATCACATAATCCAAGAGATGCCAGTGCTTAGATCTCGGGTGCATCCACGTGGTCTTGAATTTGTCAGGCAAACGAAAATAGGTATTCGTGATACAGAGTTCAAATTCTGAACAAAAGGTTAGAAGGTCTAAGCCATTGGCATTACATTTTCCAACTCCCTGGCGTCCCAGAACCCCCTCCCAAGCATCACAGTCATTGCCGACCCGGGCATTAAAATCGCCAAACAGAATGATCCTATCTCCCACTGGTATTTTTGATAAAACTTCACGAAGATCATAATAGAAGTTATATTTCAGTTCATCCGAAGAAGGTAGAGTGGGTGCATATACACTAATCAGATGAATGAACCTACCAAAAGGCAGTTGGAGTCTAAGCGTAATTATTCTATCACTGATGCCCTTGGGCAGCTCCTGCAGAGACCTCGCCAACTGATTACGCACGGCGAAGCCCACGCCGCTACCCTTCCTCTCGCTACCTGGTTTCCCGCTCCAGTAGTAAGTGTAACCCCCGAGTCTCTCACACAGCTCTCCCGTATCACTTAAATGTGTTTCGCTTATCGCGGCAATGTCAATATGATATCTAGCCAACTCTCTGGCGATCAGAGCTGTCTTTCTCTCTGGACATGCGTTCAAGTCGTTATCCAAAAGGGTACGAACGTTCCATGTTCCTATAACAAGATTCTCTATACATTTCCTTTGTTTCTTATTTCGACCGCATTTAGGTAGTGAACAGTTGGCCGCGGTTTGCCAATTGCGTGAATAAGAGACAGACTATTTTTGGACCACCTTTTCTAGGCCCCTCCTCGGAATGAGGAAAGCAGAGCGCTCCCTAAATAGGGCTGCTTTGTCGTCAACCGAGCTGCCGAACCGGACCCCCGTCTCAGTCGGGACACAGAACGACCATCACCAGAAGACCGCCCACGTGCAGATGCCAACTAAGGTTCGGACACACCAAATCCTCTCCCCACCATCGGCGCTCCATCGCCGTAGGACTTATGCTCGTAAACCGTTGAACATGCAGGAGTCATATGCGCGTGAGTATATTTAAGTGGACAAACAGTTGCGCAGGTGTAAATCCACTCTCTAGTCCCCAGTGATCTTGTGCTGATGGACCGGATAGCCGGTACGACCAGCCGAGCACAGAGGATGCAGGCAATTGACCGCACGTTGCTAGATTTTAAGGGTCCCGACATGCGCCCTTTAAGGTACATCACCAGGTACCTTGCCTAATCGCTGCAAAGACCGGATGCTTTTGTCTATCGACAATGCTCGCTCTTGACGCCGAAAAGGACTTTGATTGGTTGGAGGACCGTCCAAAGACTGACTGCATCAAAAGCATAACAATCCTTTGATGGGCGATGGGGTCGTCATTTCCCGACGCCTTTTTCAAAGTACAATCAGCAAAAACAACACAAACTCTGTGGTATCGATAGATTTTGCTTCTTGAATCACCAGAACGTCTTTTTTGGGTAAATCGTTTTTAGAGTGTACCTACTTCAAAGACGTTTAATTCAAGGAGTTCATTTGTGGCATAACAGAGATAAAAAAAGTCTAAAACATTAAAAAAACATAGTTTAGGTATTACATTGTAAGTAATCTTTTCTTAACTAAAATAGTCATAACATTAAAACAAATCGGGTGGTAGAATCAAATATTGGGACGTGCAAAAAAGCTTTCTAGAGCCTCTTTGCAGAAACAAAACTGTTACTTGGCAATGGACAAAATGAGAAGCAAAATAAATTAGCTAATGTCAAATTAATTATGATATAAATCTAAGCCGCACTAGTTACGATTGCAAAATTAACTCATCTTTATATGATATTTTAGCAATTACAATGCAAATATAATATCAGTATTAAACTTAAAAATTATGTCTCAGGCGGGACTCGAACGCATCTCCTCGTTTACCAGGTGCGGTGCTTTACCATTTAGCCACCAAGACACTACGTCATAGGCGTCAATTTTTCAAGCATGTTCTTATTGCTGTAAGCATTGTTTCATTAAATATTACGATATTTGCACTCTTAATACCCAAAAGAATCATCTTTTTTACAGTCAGTTAAGATGAAATAACGATTTATATCTTAGCAATTGAATTGTAATTATAATATCGCATACCGGGCACGAGGAGATGCGGGTTCGAGTCCCGCCTGAGACATAATTTTTCAAGTTTATGTACTGATATTATTAACTCATTACGTTTACATGTCTTATCGTAGATTTAACCAATTCAATTTCGACTGACTTGACTGACTTTCTTCAAAGATAGCCTAGAGTTTTCCAAACCGCCTTTTAGGTTATTTGACGTTATTTGTTCCCACAACAAAGAGAAGCGACAGAAGCCGGAACAGACGGGCTTAACGCGCCTTCCGAAGCACTACTACACATAATGACTTTTACATTACCTACCAAATTTTTATAGGCGTTCAGTATCGTGTATTTAGAGCCCATGCAAGTAGTTAAAATGTAGATCAAGTTTTCAATAGAAAATATTTTTCGCAACATAGGTAGTTTTCAATTTTTACGGTCTTAAGCCAGTTAAGGTATGAAGGGAAAATCTACGACTTATGAATAGTATCGTTATGAAGAGAATAAGACGCGCATTGCGTATCATGTTAAAAAAATGTTGCTAGGGGGCCGTATCAAAGATTTTAGATTTTTGGCGGACATTTTTCTGAGTATATAAACTTGAAAAATTTTGTCTCAGGCGGGACTCGAACCCGCATCTCCTCGCATGCCGGGCGGGTGCCATACCATTATGCCACCGAGACACTGCGACACGGCGCGAATTTTTCAAGCATATTCTTACGCTGTGAGCCAGCCTAATGGTATGGCACCCGCCCGGCATGCGAGGAGATGCGGGTTTGAGTCCCGCCTGAGACAAAATTTTTCAAGTTTATATACTGATATTATAAGTGCAATTAAGTTGCTAAAATATTAAATAAAGTATTTTTCTGAGTGCTTTATCTTGAAGTTTATGTAAGAAAAAAAAAACGTCATTTGTTTTTTGTCTCATAGATTGTTGTATTAAAATTTGCAAGGTGATTTAAATTTCATCCTGTATACCACATTTGCCATACGAACCAATTTAAGTTTTTTCTGTCTACTGTCTAATCAACTACGTAACCTTTTCAAAAGAAGCATCACTACACCAACCGCGATCTTTTGATGAAACTAACATTTTGAACACAGCAATATCATTAATTAACTAATATTATAAAGCTGAAAAGTTTGTTTGTTTGTTTGTTTGAACGCGCTAATCTCAGGAAGTACGGGTCCGATTTGAAAAATTCTTTTTGAGTTGGATAGTCCATTAATCGAGAAAGGCTTTAGGCTATATAACATCACGCTGCGACTAATAGAAGCGAAGCATGAGTGAAAAATGTTGCAAAAATAATCGCGAACATAACGGAATATGACGCGGACGAAGTCGCGGGGAACAGCTAGTCATTAATAAGTCCGTTAATATGAAACGAACAAAAATGTCTGTTACATTTTCTAAATAAATCCATTCGCTTGAAGCGTTAAAATTGCTACAACTTACTTCAATCTTTCTTTCCCAATGCCTCCGAGACTGAATCCAGTCTGGTTCAACGCTGTAAAAAGGACATAACAAAACCATGTAACCATTTTCAGCGCTATGCACAAAGGCATAAAGGATTCTCTTTGAGAGCTGCGGCGACATTTCTTTAAGGTTAAAGTCATACTACAAGATACTGCAAAAGAAGCTATAGTAGGCACTATTTACAGTTACAAGCGAAGACTTTAAAAAATAATATTTTATTGATAATAGTTACTAAGTGCCTGTTACAAGCGACGACTTTAAAAAATAATTTATTGAAAATACTGTTCTGAAATAAGTTCTACTTTCTCAGATGAAGGTTTAGGATATCAAATAGTGACCCAATAACGTAAAATTATGTGGAAATTTGTGTGATTAAAACCCAAAAGCAGTCACCGGTTTAGGTGTCAAAATTTTAAAATTTTTGTTTTTAGGGTTCCGTCCCTAAAGGGTAAAAACGGGACCCTATTACTAAGACTTCGCTGTCTGTCCGTCTGTCCGTCGCTCTGTCACCAGGCTGTATCTCAAGAGCCGCGATAGCTAGACAGTTGAAATTTTCACAAATTATGTATTTCTGTTACCGCAATAACAACAAATACTAAAAACAAAAGAAAATAAATATTTAAGGGGAGCTCCCATACAACAAACTCTTTTTTTTGGCCTTTTTGGTACGGAACCCTACTTGCGCGAGTCCGACTCGCACTTGGCCGGTTTTATTTTAACTAGTGCTAGTTAAATGCAAAAGCAATGGCATTGCTTGAAAACAGTCGAAATCGAATTAAATCATTTATTTTTAGTACACAGGTAAACAGTTGATACAAAAAAATATCTACTTAATATTATGAAAGCGCTAATCAGCTCTGTCGGCATACGAATCTATACTTATATAATATTATAAAGCTGAAGAGTTTGTTTGTTTGTTTGTTTGAACACGCTAATCTCAGGAAGTCCTGGTTCGAATTGAAAAAATATTTTTGTGTTGGTTAGTCCATTTATCGAGGAAGGCTTTAGGTTATATAAATCACGCTGCGACCAATAAGAGCGAAAGATCAGTGAAAAATGTTGCAAAAATAATTACAGAAAAAGACGCTTACGAGGTCGCGGGCAACAGCTAGTGAAACATAAGTACACACAATAATGGTATAATTAAAACATTGTCATCTAGTTTTGAATGTCATATTAATGCTGATTGAAAAGCAACTCAAATTTATTAATGACGACAGACTTTGTTTATTTATTTAATATTCGGAAGACCAACAGCTAATGCAACATAAAAAACAATAACAGATAGGTATCAGAAAGCCAATAACAGGTCCTCGCAATTAACAATAGACTAGGCGAAAATACATAGCGTAGAACACATCGAGTTAAACAATGCTTACATATTATCGAGTGCCAACTTCGTTTTAAATACAACATTTAGACCCGAGTTCACCAACACTTAAACAGCCGGTAAACAAATAGTGACGATTAATTTGATACAATTCCCATACAAAATATGTCAAATAATATTTTAAACGCTGTTTAAACGCTGTTTAAACTTAAACGTCTGTTGGTGAACTCGGGCCTTACAGAATTTTAGTTTAAACAACAAATCATGGTTTGCAAAGTACCTTATTAATACTTACTTATGTGCCAAATCATCACTGAAGAACAGATTGGTTAATTTGCGCTTCACCTGACCACTACTGGAATTGAACAGATCAAAATCAATTGAACTGGAAATTTTATTAAATCTTTTGCCTGCACGAATTAAGAAACTATTTTGTCGGTAATTAGTTCCTGCGGATGGGGTATATATGAGGGAATTGTGTCGAAGCTGTCTGGGTGGTGCTGTAATTGACAAAAATGAGAGAAGCATAGGGCAATCGACTTGACTAGAGGCAATTTTAAAAAGGAAAGCCAAATCAGCAATATCACGCTTTTTGTCAAGTGGAAGAAGATGAATTTTTTTACATATGTTAAGGTAATTATTAGAATGGTATGGATTATTAACACGATAGCAAATATTTTTAATAAACTTTCTCTGAATGCGCTCAATACGATCTATATAAACTACAATTGTCCAAATGAAATCTTCTATTTTTTAAGTCTTTTGAAAATGTCTAATAATAACGAAGATATTTCAAAATGTCAAGCAGACACAAGTTTTGATTAATTTAATTTAGGATTTCTTCAAACCAGCTGGATGCTTAAATCTTGGTGAGTTTGAATAATTTAATTCTCAGCTTAGCTGACACCATTTAGTGTGTCATCAGCCTTGCGTTCCAACGTCGTTAGATTTATGAATAAATTGTTATTCTTTTGAAGTGGTGGGAAATTGTTCAAGTTAGGCTTAGACCGTAGACTAGCTAGCGCCTTTTAGTCTTAAAGAAGGTTGTTGATTTAGCCTGAATTCATTTTCGAGAACAATTGGGTCAGACGCTAAAAATGCTCAAGTTATCCTTAGTATTACAAATTCGAGTGCCATGTGACTGTCTGTCTGTCCGTCCGTCTGCAGTAAGTCCTTATTTTTACGGCTTACCAATGTCAGTGGCTAAACGTGACACTAAGTATTTCTTGATCAAGTAATTAATAGAAGTGAGAACTACCAAAAGTTAGCATTCTCAGACAAATAAGATGACTATTAATGGTGACCCGTTTCCTGCACTTAAGCACTAGGTAGTAACAACTTTAGTTATGACTTTCTTAAGCAATAAGTAATTATTTCTTTATAAATACGGGTCTAAGAGACTTCACAACAAAGTCCATTGCTGGACGCAAGCCTCTCAAAACTGGGTCTTGCCATAATGGCCACTCTTGGCAGGTATGTTGGCGCTCGCGGTTTGATAAGGTGGAGATAAGACGTGGCTGGCGGCTGCCTCTCTTGTTCTGGCAGTACTCCTCTAGTTGCCTCTTACGATACCCATAGACAAAGAAAGAGTTTTTATTCTATTAATGTGATGGTACCACATGACAAAAGTATCCCATTCAATTCCATTTTTCTTTTGGATACCAAAGACAAACAATGCGAAGAACTCATATCATAAAACAATAATAATTCAAACTGTAAGTACATCCTCAAATATTCAAGTAGATAAGACGCTTAGTAATCATACTGAAGAATTTGAGTTGTCACAGCAATATGAGGAAATACAGTAATTTGTATTATTTTCACTCCGCAGCGTGGAATCTCTTCTCTAGTTATTTCCGCGTTGAGACCGCAGACAATGTTCATAGAGACAGCTTATTATTGAAGAGAGCTTTGTTTGTGATACAAAGACGTATAAACGGAGGAATGTATGAAAAATGTTTAGTTTATTTACGTACTTAGTACTCGTATGTTTTGGCCTATTACAGTCTCATTAATAATTTGACGACCGTTTGGATCAGCGGTAGTAAACGCTGCTTCTGAGCCATGGGTCGCGGGTTCGATCCCCGCACAGTACAAATATTTGTGTGCATGAACATGTCTGTTTGTTAAAATTAATAGACTCAGGCGTTACTTTGCGGAAATCCATAACTAATTATAGATTTAGAAAATAGTTATGGATCAGAACGTATTTCTAAAACACTAAAAAATCACGACATATACGCGGCCTTTAACACAAATAATTCATTAAGAAAACTCTGTAACGGTAAAGATAGGTTAGATAAACTTCAGAAATCTGGTGTTTATAAGATAGATTGTAGGGAGTGTAACTCGTCTTATATAGGACAGACCGGCCGTAGTTTCAACACACGTTATAAAGAACACATATCCGCCTATCGAAATAATTACCCAGAAAAGTCTCATTTTGCAAAACATCTTATAGATTCGGGACATAGTATCCCAGACGATCATACTTTTTCAATTTTACACACATGTAAAAAAAGTTTAAAACTGTCGGTGTTAGAACAATTAGAAATAGTAAAACATAAAAAAGACAACACGCTTACATTGTTGAATGAACAGGTCAGTTTCGTCACTTCCCCACTACTCAATATTTTTCAAATTCAAATCACAATTAAAATTTAAATTCAAATCACAATTAAAATTTAAATTCAAATCACAATAATTATAATTTAAATTCAAATTTATTTATTTATTTATTTATTTATTTTATTTTATTTTATTGCAAAAATATACTTAGAACTACTCGTATGTACATACACAGAGCTAAAGTACAAACCCTATTAGGGTACAGCAATGTAAGAATATCATAGAAATACAAAGTTATTTTAAATTGTCTGTCAAAAGTTCTTCTGCCTTATAGTAACTCTTTCTAATTAATAAGTTTTTTAGTTTGCCTTGAAACTTAGTGTTACTATTTAATTTAAAATCATAATTATCATTTAAATTAAAACTCAAACCACTTTCAATCAAATCAAACCAATTTCAATAACAACGCAGATTGAACGTCACAACCTGTTGTCGTAGTGGGGAGTTTCTATAAAAGGCCTGTTCGCCAGTTTTCACAGCTTAGTCGTCGGAGCGCAGCGAAGGCGACAACATCTCCTGAGGATGCCACGTGAAGTGGCTAAACGCGTCGAGGTTTTTATTATATTGGTGTTGGGTACTAATAATTGCATTAACTGTACTGCATGCATTTTTGAGGGAGGGCGGGAGGTTTTCCTGCATGAAATAGTGCTTGCTCAATCAGTGTTAGTGCGGGTAGTGTGGTGAAGGTATCTAGGCCGGTATATTAACAAGCGGAAATCATTAGCAAAATAATTTTCTAAATCCATAATGTCTGTTTGTACTGGCCTAGGTGTTTTCTATGTATTATAAGTATGTATTTACAAAAAAAAAGTATAAGTAATATTATCGTTTGTCTACTACCCCATACGACAGGGTACTTAATAGTACCTTATTTGGGACTAGATGGCTCTGTGTGGCCCAGTGAGGCAAGTCTTAATTTTTATTAAGCTATTGCATAGCTTCTATCGCGGGCCTTGAGCGTGGAGACCGAATCCAAATATTCCGTAACGAACATAACCTAACACCCCCCACTTCGACCGGCACAGCGGTGATACTTTTTAGTTTTTCCATCTGTCGATGAATAGCAGAACTTTTAATGACTTTTTAAAATATCACGTTTGTCTCTTTACTTCAGCAACCTGCTTTTAGGTGGCATTTGTTGTACCGGCATAAGTTGATAAAAAATGATATGCAATAGCTTTACCGCGGCAGTCTCCGAGTGCCACACGTCTTTTTTTATTTATTTATGTACATAAAATGGCAAGTCAACCTACCCAAAAAGTTAAAGGTCATTGATTTGATGTCTTGAATTGATTTTCAACTTTAAGTCCAACAAGTAGAGATCAATATCAATAATTGAGAAAATTTAACGTTTTGTTGTAGGTTGACGTGCTGCTGCTATCTCTAGGAACAACACCAGAATATAGCTATACAGGATGTTAGTTAAAGCCAGTTATGCCGACAGGAAAAGGTATTAAGCGCTGGCACGGCCGCCATGTTTTCAACCGTTAATTTGTTTAAAGTATATCCTTGACTTTGGTAAATAAATATTTTTTTATATTCAGCAAACGTCATACGAGTCAAATGAAAAATAACATCCCTTGGTTTAGTATAACCTCCCCTTAAATAGTAAAATAAGCCAAAACTAGTCTATGTTAACATATAAGCATATAAATAGTAGAGTGGAGTCAGAAATTAGACTTCATCATTTGCTTTATCATAGAAATAAATTTTTTGAAAATTCCGATTTGTATGAAAATATGTCTTTTCAAAAATGACGATATCAAATTTCTGATTTTCATATATTATTTACCTATATGGGTATGTTTACATAGAATAGTTTACAATAACTTTACGAGAGAGATCTTCCATGATCATGGCGCTGGCAATAGTGCCGAAATATCGAAAACTCATAAAAACAAGGTAGATATTCTTGAAACCACTTAACTCATATTTAATAGAGATTATACAGGGTGAAATTTTAACCACCTTCCAAATTTTAATATATCAATCTACGACACAAAGAACAAATGACGTATTTTTTCTTTTGGTCAGGCCCAGGACAAAAATTTCAAGATAAAGCACTTAGAAAATGTCTGCAAAAAATCTAAAATTTTTGATACGGCCGCCAAGCTACACTTTTTTTACGCGATTCACATCTCATTCATTCATTACGATACTATTCATACGTTTTTGATTTTCCCTTTATACCTTTTCAGGCCTAGGACCGTAAAAATTGAAAACTATATTGCGAAAAATATTTTCGGGTGAAAGTTTGATTTACATTTTTTACTTCAAAAATGGGCTCTAAATACGATACCAAACGCCTATAAAAATTTTGGAAAGTGGTTAAAATTTCACCCTGTATATTTCATACATTATGGGCTTGCTCTTGACTACATATTTAACTATACGGTTAAGATGAAGCCTAAGATGGAGCGAGCTTACCCAGAGGTATTGGTTCTCCCACACACCACAGCGGAACACAGAAAAACTGTTTGGCGCTGGACTCCGGCAGGAGGGTGGTAGCATCCAGGCGGCCTCTTACGAAGCCTACCACTGTAGAGGGATCTGTTAGCCGTCATCATTGGTTAGAAAAGCAAAGATGCCGTCGCCCAGGGTGGACCACTAGGAGGTAGATCCCACCACCCCAGACTTTACTTTTCTAAGATATTATAGGTACATAATATCTTAGAAAAGTAAAGTTTTAAAGAAGTAATAGGTACTTATACTCACACTCCACAAATCTATACATAATTTTTTACAAACATTTCATTGAGGTTTCAGATATCGTGATCAACATAATAAAAATAAAACCGGCCAAGTGCGAGTCGGACTCGCGCAAGAAGGGTTCCGTACCAAAAAGGCCAATAAAACGAGTTTGTTGTATGGGAGCCCCTCTTAAATATTTATTTTATTTTGTTTTTAGTATCTATTGTTATTGCGGTAACAGAAATACATAATATGTGAAAATTTCAACTGTCTAGCTATCGCGGCTCTTGAAATACAGTCTGGTGACAGAGCGACGGACAGACGGACAGACGGACAGATGGACAGACAGCGAAGTCTTAGTAATAGGGTCCCGTTTTTACCCTTTGGGTACGGATCCCTAAAAATGTTTTTTCGTGATTACCTATCACACCACTGCTGAACATAAGCTACTCCTAGGGATGTCTACTGCAATCGGTCCACGCTGCTTGCGTCTAGCGACTTGCCACAACCTTCGCCAGATCATCGGTCCATCTTGGTGGAGACCTACCCACAGATTTTCTTTCAGTGCACGGTTGCCATTTCAGAACCTTTTCGCCTCAAATGACATTGGTTCTTCTTACAATATGTCCCTCCCCACTTCTACTTAAGCTCCGTAATTCTTTGAGCGATGACATTTATCTAGTTCTCGTCCTACGGATTTCCTTATTTCTGATTACATTACGAGAAAAAGATGTTCGCGAGGAAGTACATTGTTCTTTCCATTCTTATAAGACACATACTAAGCGAAGTCTTAGTTAAGTATGACTGGCAACAATGGCTAAAGACTTTCAATACTAGAAATTAAGTAAATGCATCTGTTGATGCATTTTCTCCTGAGGACCTCAAGAGCTACACTCCTATTAAATACCAGTACACTTAGCCACTGAGGAGAGGTTCACAAGTTTTTACCTTGGCTTAAACACCCACCCAAAAATGTTTGTCACCTCTACAACCATTATCTCGCTAAGACAGAACATTAAACATTCAAATCTAAACTTTATAGCATAAGTAAATACATAACTTGTTTGTGTAACAGCCAAAACTTCTCATTGATAGTCAGGTAACTGTTATAGCCAGATTATAACTAAGAAGTATAATAAGTCGTCAGACGTAGGTGTCTACAGGGCCGAACTATCCATGGGTCAATGGCTCGAAGGGGTAAAGGGCACAAACAATATAATTGAGGTCACCCAAAGGGGCTCAACAATGTTATATATTTTATTAATATGACAATGATGAGTTTATAAATTTTTAGTTTATATTTCAGTATTGTTTCATTTAAGTAATAGAAATAATAACAGTACTTAAGGATTTTTTTAATTGATACCGTAAATAAATTAATCATATTTCAATGAATATACAATGGCTTTACGTTTTATAGTAGTATTTTTCAGATACTAGTGAGCACTTGATTGGGATTCCTTCCACTGATTTTTAAGTTCTCGATGTTATGGTTCTGCCGCTATGTGCCGAGCGCTATCTTGACTTGCAAAAATTATTCAAAACAGTATTGTATTTTTAATGCACACATTTGATGATGTGTTACAAGAATGTACTTAGTTACATACTTAATTAAGCTTTATTTCGTGATTTCTACCATTTATAACTTGCAACAATACCGACATATCAAAAACTCATAAAAACAAGGTCTCATAAAATAGTAGAAATCTCGAAGCCTGTGACAAGTTATATAATATTATTATCATCAACTATAGGCTATATTTGTCTACTGCCTCTTTAAAAGTAAGATTTTGCTATAACTTTCTAGCTTAGCAGAAGGTTCAGCGAATCACAATGTGGCCAATAGTAGAAAAAAGACGCTACTGCCCGTCTACTCTTCGCAGTACTCTTCTAGTCACCACTTACAACAACAGTAGGAAGGGGTGGCACTTTTCTTGTAATAAGTATGCCAACACCACACAACATAAAATAATCATGTATATACTAAAATTTTTATTTACAATGTTGTTTCACTAAGTTTAATATTTACAATTATGCCTTCCGGCTTCCAACTGCGCCCCCAAGTCCCTAGTTACGGCCCTGTCGTGTCGTGTAAAATAGTTACAGGCTCCCATAGCTGCAAGCACGCGCGCTCATTTGCAAGATATACGCCGCTAATTGTGAGAGGCGTACGGGGTACTTGCTGAGTGTTAAGCTTAGCGGGTAAAATTGTTATTTGTATTCTCTTTGATGACTACGAAAAATAGACTATGAACTGACGAACCAGCTAGTGTAGTGAAAAGTGGTGATTCCCGGTCATTGGGTCAATTTAAGGGGAAATATAGTTTCTAAATTGGCTTGTGTCTGAAAAGCGTGGGGGCATAATGGTCGTGCTTTGTAAAAAGCATGATCATGAACTTTTTTAAGAATATTCCATCAGATTTTGCACTTAGGGCTAAAAAAAAACAAACAAATGTTACGTACTTATAGAATGGAAAACTTGAAAGTAGCAGGTCTGTTGGATTCGGTTTATTAATATCTAAAAAGCATCTTCTTCTATTTCTTAATATTAATTGTGTTGTTTGAAGTGGAAAGTAACACCCGTACACTTCCCATTGGGTATCATGAGAGGCGACTAAAAGAGAACTGTCAGAAGGAGGCAGCAGAGAACAAAATTATTGCAAAATTTTTTTTTTCAAGGATCCTTTCTCTAGCAGTGAACTGACATAGGCTACTGGTGTTAATTTAATGATAAGGCAGTCCTCATTTTTAATTAAGAAATGTTGGTTATAATTCACATCACCAATTTTTTAAAAGTTGTTTGATAACAAGTGACAGTGTTTTGAGATCGCAAATATACAAAAGCTGTAATAGTTATATTAAGCTATAGTGGTTTTACTAACTACTACTCTTAAACGTTAGCGCTACGTGACTTATAAACCGCGCCCGTTTGTGAGTCATTTTTTCAAGTTTAAAAAGTGATATTAATAATCGCAATTAAGTTGCTAAAATATCATATAGAGTTAAACTGACTGAGGTCACAAGCTAACTATTAGGCTGACTGTTGGCCGATGCAACTCGGTTGAAACGTCAGGCAATAAAATAAGGTTCCTATCATATAATATGTTCCCGCTATACTCTTTCTCGATCCCTGAAAATCAGCATCACATTACTGTGACATGGGATTACGCCTTGGACTATTTTTGGCCTTTTGGCACATCAATATTTTCTTTAATTAGTAAGAATTAAATGTTAAAGTGCCAAATAATTTGATTCTATTCCATTCTTACTATTAAATATTCTAAAATAGTTTTTTTAAGTCGTTCATCGCTGTGCTCATGCACTAAGCCCGCAATCTTTTACTTATTATAGCTTGTTAATGAAGTCGCAAGTTGAGGCACAACACGGACTCGAAGGCGGTGTTTGCGAACTGTTCACAACAGGTGATCAGGGTGCAGTGTTTACTGACTCTAAATAACTATGTAAGTAAGTCTAGAGTATTATATACTGTTGTAATTTTGATTAATACAGAAAATAAACGGAATAGTATCGAATAATAGGGGTTAAAGTATGAAATTGCCGATTATTTTCCCACTTTTTGTTTTGTTTATAGCTCATACAAAACGCCCCGTTGGTCTAACGCCCCGTTGGTCTAGTGGTTTAAATACCGGGCCAAGATCTCGGGGTCCCAGGTTCGATCCCCGGGTCGGGCAGCAAATAGTTTCGAATTTTCGAACGTTGCTCGGGTTTGTGATCACCAACCCGCACTTGGCAAGCGTGGTGATTATGCCAGTTCCCATCATTGCAGTGGTAACTTGAATTCAATGATGGAGGCCTTTTCCCTGCAGTGGGATGATTATAGGCTGTTACTTTTTTTTTTAAATTAAGTATAGTCATATTATTGCGTAATTCTTTTTGTATTGTATCAAAAACTAAATAAAGTAACTTTTGACGAAAAAAAATGCAATACTAGTGCCTATTACTTCAAAGGAAGTCGTTGAAAAGACCCCTTACAATGTGTCAGCTGACCTTCTTGCTTCAATTAAGTATATTTGTATTATATACTTTAATTTTCAGAAATTTAAATACTATAATGCGAAGCTTTATAACCATCTAACTTTCACCTTTAATTGCATCGAAAACGGTTCAGGCGTTTTTAAAAATACAAAAAAAATGTTAGTATGGAAAAATGACTTTTCTCGATTTCGTCCATACAAAACGGCAATTTCATACTTTAACCCCTAATACATTCTTATGATCTCAAGGAAGGCACCACAAAGACCCAGACTCGAGGAACTATAAGAAGTGTTACCAAAGTAGCACTTTCAACTCCTCTCCGAGATCTCGGTTACACTTCGTGCGGACTGAGGGACCACACGTAAAGGGTTGTCTTTTTTTATTGTAGCTTTTACAAAGTTTTGGGTTATGTCTACAATGGGGGCTATCGCTAGTGAATTTGCCGCTAGAGGCGCTAGTGTCGCGTGAGGTCCAATATCATTCACTTTGTACTGGTTTTAGCGGAGTTTGTTGCATAAATTATAAGTTCTTTAATTTACCTGCTGGAAAGTGATCTACTTCGTAAAATATCGCAAATATGGATTATTTGGCGATTAATGTGAACGCTTTAAAAGCGGAATTAAGAAAAATCGCAAAAATAGGCGGCCTCAAGAGCAACTATTTCAGAAGTTAGTTTGTTGATATCAAGATAGTTATTTATAAACAATATAACCTTAATTAGATTCAAGATAACACTTTGTTTCGGCGCCAATCGCCTTTGACAGCTATACCTCCGGACCTCAGTCTACAGTGGCGCCAACTGGTGAGCAAAGAAACGGTAGTCCCCATTACTTCAAGACATTTACTTAGTATTGGTAAAATTATTTGCGAATTCCAGGGTTGGTCCCTCGGTCCTCACGTACGTTAAGTACCAGCCAGCGTTATCAAGAGCAAGGAGAAGTAAGGCCTGTATTATCGCCTTCTTCGTCGCCTGACCACCTTTATGAGCAAAATCGCTTGCAGCTCGCGTCCTCTATTGTTTGAAGTGAGGCCGTTCTTGTGTAGTACTTCACGCTGTTTTCGTTTGGAAGTGGTTAGGGGTCGGAGACCCCCACCGTACGTTTGCAATTTTAGTGAGTATTGGTAAAAAATTACGTAGTATTTTACGCAGCCATAGCAAATATTTTCCTGCTCCGTCGTTCTAGTGGTTTAAATACCGGGCCAAAATCTCGGGTTTAATCCCGGGTCAGGCAACCAAAATTTTCGAATATTCGAACATTGCTCGGGTATGTGGTTACCAACCCGCATTAGGCAGGCGTGGTGATTATGCCTGTACCCATCATTGCTGTGGTAACTTGAATTCAATGATGGAGGCCTTTTCCCTGCAGTGGGATGATTATAGGCTGTTACTTTAATAACTAATTAAAATATTGATTCTCCTTACAGAAAATCTCCTTTCAAGTACCTATCCTTTGAGTTTATTTATGAGATGACTTCTAGGCGAATATCTAGTCTATGTAATTTTCAATGCTTCAAACTATATCTATTAAAATTTAGAAATGATTTATTTGCTTATTGAATTCACTGAAGTATAATAAGAATTAATAAGAATAAAAAGTCAATTATTTTCTATTCTAATTGCTGCGAATATCTTGAGACAGTTTTCGCCATTATCCTTTTAGAGCTTTCAAGTAATTGCAAGTTGTATGTACTGAGCGCAGCGGGTGCTACATTATTAATGAATGTATGTGCTGTGCAGGTGAGCTCGTCCGTTCCTTTGAATTTACTTCAGGGATGCAATGAGGAAAGCTTTCTAATACGTGCCTTATTTATCTTCTGTGTAACATCTGTAAAAACGTTACTTCGTACAAAATACTTTCTTCACAACAAGTATAAGTAATATACTGATTTAAACTTTCATGGTCACTAACACTAGAGTTATTTAATTCGGGGTTTATACCATGTACCTTATTTATTATGAGTTTCCGATATTTCGGCACTGTTGCAAGCGCCATGATCACGGGAGAACTACGGGAGAGTTGCAACAGCCAGGACCGACGTCTTAACGTGCTCTCCGAAGCACGGAAGCACTCAAGGTATGATGCCACAGACGGTCACCCATCCAATTAGTGACCGCTCCCATCGTTGCTTTACATTCGTGACAGAAACTGATCACGAAGAAGCATTGGGCTATGAGCGCTTTATGGCTGTGCTGTAGTCGGGTACAATATTATAATTTACATTTTTTATCCAGATCCCTCTGCGGTAAGCTTAGTAAGAGGCCGCCTGGATGCTACCACCCTCCTGCCGGAGTCCAGCGCCAAACAGTGCCTCTGTGTTCCGCTGGTGTGTGGGAGAACTAGTGCCTTTGGGTAAGCTCGCTCCATCTTAGGCTCTTTCATAACTATAGAGTTACGTATGTAGTCAAGAGCAAGCCAATCGATTACAATAAGAAACATCTAATGTAAATTAAAATCTACCTCTTTTGAGTCTATACCATTGATGCAAAATAAAAAGTTAGATACACAATTTATTTATTTATTTATTTAAATTTTATTGCACAAATTAGTAAAATGTACAAAAGGTAGACTTAATGCCAGATGGCATTCTCTACCAGTCAGACCTTTGGGTCAAACAGAAATGTTTTGTAGGCAGTGCGACATTTAAAACAAAAAAAAACTTTACAATTGATTAAAAAAAATATATAGATTAGACGGAACTAAAAAAAAAAACGCGTAAAATAAACTACATATATACAACAGCAATATACAATCAGGAACAGAAAACTGACCTCGCCACTTAAGCACCCATTAAATAAATAAATAAATATTTCAGACATGCCACACTGGGCAACACAGAGCCATCTAGTCCCAAATTAAGCTACTATTAAGTACCCTGTCATATGGGTACTAGACAACCGATAAACTTACTTATATACTTTTTTTTTTTGTAAATAAATACTTATAATACATAGAAAACACCCAGACCAGTACAAACAGACATGTTCATGCACACAAATATTTGTACTGTGCGGGGATCGAACCCGCGACCCATGGCTCAGAAGCAGTGTTTACTACCGCTGATCCAAATGATCGTCCATTGGACATTAAGGTGCTTTTAACTTTAATTGTATACATTCTTAATATGTACGTATATTGTTGTATCTGTATTATGGTAGGTATTATATAAAATGTGGTCAGCATCACATACACTGTTCTGATACCAAAGTACATAGCTATTTAATAAATGTGGACAACACCACATACATTGTTCTGATCCCAATTTGAATAACTATTTAAAGCATTCGTATTTTGGAAACCCGAAACAACGAAGGTACCACAGACACCCAGACCCGAGAAAATGTAGAAAAACACATTTTTTCCACATTGACCCGTCCGGGAATCGAACCCGGGACCTTGGAGCAGGCGACACCTTGAAAACCGGTGTGTACGCCACTCAGCCACGGAGGTCGATTTAAAGCACTCGTATTGTGGAAATCAAAAACAAACAAAGTACCTCAAACACCCAATCTGAGAATACGTAGAAAACACTTTTTGGGGTTCCGTAGCCAAATGACAAAAAATGGAACCCTTATAGTTTCGTCAAGACTGTCTGGTCTGTCTGTCCGCCCGTATGTCACAGCCACTTTATTCCAAAAGTATTAGTGTTACACAGTTTGGTGTGTACGTGTATCATGTTAACCGCTTTTCGATTCTTATACAAAAAATGAAAAATAATGATGTTTAATTTCTTCTTCTTTATATAGAACTAAAACAAAAATTTTTTTTTACTCAAACCTGAGCGTATGGGGTATCTATGTATAGGTCTTTAAAGAATGACATAGAGGTTCCTAGAACCATTTTTTCCAAAAGTCTAACATTTGGAAGATAGACGCTTCCAAAGTGGTAAAATGAGTGTCGCCTCCCCCCCCCCTCTAACTTTTAAAATAAGCAAGCGAATATTTTGGAAAAAATAAATAATGTAGATCTTAACAAATACTTTCAACGAAAATTGGTTCGAACGAGATCAAACCGGTAGTCTTTGAGAAAAATAGCACATTTTTGACAACCTAATATAACTTTGTCCTTCATACAAACACTATGAAAAACAAAGTTATTATTGCAGTCAATTAAATATTGTGGTATTTTGGCTACGTGGAAGTAAGTGGATCCCTAATTCAGTTAAAGTTGGTACGGAACCCTCAGTGCGCGAGTCCGACTCGCACTTGGCTGTTTTTTTTTACATTTACCCGTCCGGGAATCGAACCCGGGACCTCCGAGCAAGCGTCTTGATAACCGGTGTGTACGCCACTCCGCCACGGTGGTCGTCAAAGGTATAAAACATAACATTAGCTTTTATATTTAAAATTGCATATTCTAGTTTCCACTATGCCACATTAAACAAAGTGTGTTTTACATGCCGAGTTATTTGCTATGGAGGATCAAAAAACGAATCCATAAAGCAGTCTTTGAATGATCCACATTCAACTAAGTACTTATCGGCCTGCATTCAATGGCCACTGTACTAAATGAAAAAGCTGTAGGGTGTGTCTGATGCTCTTTGCAATAATTACTTAGCGGATCAAATAGGAGTTGAGTGTATGAATATCGGTTATTTCGCTAGACTAGATATTAATAAAAAGTTCTAGGTAATCTAGTGATTAAGCATTTAACGATAAACACAGGAAATTCTCAATTCCTGCAGTGTTTTTTGTATGGGTTTTACAGATAATACTAATTTTTCTTAGGTAAGTCGACTCTCTTCAAATCAAAGGAAATTCCGCTTTAAGCCTTTCACTGCTGAAGCAAAATGAAGCTTTGTGGTGGTGGTGTCTGTCGCCAGGCTCCACGTGAGTTGTAATTCTCATAAATTTTCCCTTATCCGGTTCCACTCCGGTCACTTGTGCGGTTTTTTTCTGTTCCAAATATTACTGAATATGCAAATCATGGCACATGTCCCTTGACCTCTCACGCAAGCTCTCGCCCATGCAGAGGAAAGAAGATAAAATATCAAGCTAAACACATCTTATGTAGTTGGAATACGTGCGATTTTGCAACAAAAATGTATATGACCTATGTGCCAGTGTACTAGTTCCATAATACGCTTTCAAAGATGCTATTTATCGTTTAACCCATCTATACTCGTTAACTACAAGTAAGGCGATCATTAACAAAGCAAAATGCACTCTACCATCTGCGTCTTGAAGATGAAATTTAAAAATTCATCGCTTTAAAAACTGCATTCTCCTGTATAGAGAGTGTTTAGAAGGAACTAGACTTTAATAAAGCGAGTATCATATTGTGGATATCTCGTGTCACAGTGTTTGTCATCAAACTCCATCGAAACGAAAACTGATTATTGTTTGTACATTTGTGCGTACGAATTCGCGGGCGACTACTAGTTTAAGTTATAATTACGCAGAAAAAAATATTTAAATGTAGACAACGTCACATACATAATGTGGACAACGTCACATACATTGTTCTGATTACATCATAGAAATATTACTATTTTTTACACTGACCGGGAATGCAAATCTGACACCCTTAAAATCGGTGTGTACGTCAATCCACAACAGAAGTCTTTAAGGTTTATTTATTAACTTTAATACTTATTTAAGACATGCCTCACTGGGACACACAAAGTCATCTACTCCCAAATTAAGCTACTATTAAGTACCCTGTCGTATGGGGTACTAGACAACCGATAAACTTACTTATATACTTTTTTTTGTAAATACGTACTTATAATGCGTAGAAACAGACATGTTCATGCACACAAATATTTGTACTGTGCGGGGATCGAACCCGCGACCCATGGCTCAGAAGCAGCGTTTACTACCGCTGATCCAAATGGTCGTCATAAACTTTATACCAATGTACCTTAATTTTGTATGAAATCCCGATACTGTTGCAAGAGCCATGAATTCTTTCGTGATCAGGATTCAACCCCAAAACAAATTTGTCGATTATGTCAAAGAACAAACAGTTTTAATATAACCAATTTATATTGTTTGCACATCTCCTCTTTGCTAACTTTGTAGCTACGTGTATTCAAAGCACATTGCTATATAGTTTGTCAACAACACAATATTATTATCAAAGAGTAACTAGGAACTTGAGTTTGTTGAGTCGAGTTAAGCAAGTTCGAACAACATTGATTGAGCACAAGTCAGTTGTGCGATGTCGTGAACAGGTTCCAGGAAACAGACGTCAAGTTTGTCGGTAATATGTGTTCAAAACTTCAATCACTGTTGTGATTTCAAGTAACTAGGCATGTGTCACAATTAAAACTCATGACCGGTCAATATAGTTTTGTACCAATGTCAGTCAGAATGAATGGTGTAGCACCTTATGCTTAATTGGTAAGGTTAGGTTAGGTTAGAATATAAACCAAAACAAAAAAAGGCTAGTGCTACCAGTCAAGCGCCAAACCCAAACTTAGCCCAATAAAGTTAAACCATTGTTAGTTCCAATCCATTATTTTCATTTAAAATTGGTTTCAAATAAAAGTCCGCTAAAACAGCACAGAGTAAACTATAAAATTATTCTTATGTTTAAATACTCGTAAACACTCACTCAACTTCTAACTAAAAAGTTAGAATATTATCTGGCATGGGCTGGATGCGTTTAGTTGGTTATACCGTAAGAGTAAAAAGATAGAAATAATGTTACCTGTATAACCCCTCAATGTACCTATGCCAGGATCGTAGTAAGTGGAAGGCCTTGGTCTCTGCCTACCCCGTTGGGAAGGAGGCGTGATAATATGTATGTATGTATGTATAACTCCTCAACCGGTCATCATCATCAGCCTATCGCAGTCCACTGCAAGACATAGGCCTGTCCAGTTGCACGCCGCTTAGGTCGATCCTCGGCTTCTCGCATCCAGCTCCTGCCGGCCACCTTGCGCAAATCATAACTCCACCTGGCCTGAGGGCGTCCTACACTACGTTTGCTGAGACGCGGTCTATTAAATTTTTACAATAAAATTACTTTGACTACCATTTGGATCAGCGGTAGTAAACGCTGCTTCTGAGCCATGGGTCGCGGGTTTGATCAATCAATATTTGTGTGCACGAACATGTCTGTTTGTACTGGTCTGGGTGTTTTCTATGTATTATAAGTATGTACTCACAATAAAATAAAGTATATAAGTAAGTTTATCGGTTGTCTAGTACCATACAACAGGGTACTTAATAGTAGCTTAATTTGGGACTAGATGGCTCTGTGTGGCCCAGTGAGGCATGTCTTAAATATTTATTTATTTATTTACTTTAAATATTAGAATCAAAACTCTACAAATAAATTTCCAAACTGAGCATCCATCGTCACTTTTTGCAACAAATGCAATCGACGCGTTTTATAACCCTAATGGAATGTCCACGCGACAAGTCATTGCTGTGTGTCGCAGGAGATGTCACGCCTCGCTGTGCCCCACTCAGCCGGAGCGCCGGACAGGTTAACAAGGGCTGTCAAAGGCTTGTATTTAGTAAACGGAGTTTATAAACAATAACTGTTTAACCGTTTTCTTGAATTCACGCGAACAGTCTACATTAAAATTAAAGACATGTATTAATACGGTTTTTAACTCGTGTTGAAAGTTTTAATTTTCGGGCCATAAATGTTATTAATGATGGAATAATGTCTTAAGACAAATCCCTCATAATTTCATATTATCTCCATACCAAAATTGAATACCTAGTTTCTCTATACAAACTACTTATACCCGGATAATTTCTGAGATAAAAGCTTTCCTTATGTTTTGAACTACGCCATGTCCTTTTTCGGAACTCAAACTATTATTGCAAGTACTCAATGTAATTTCTTTTTTTTTTAATCGGTACAGCGGTTGAAAACAGACAGACTAACAGAAAGACAAACTTATCACAAAGATAGATATTATGTAATGCGTATATATTATAATGTGTTCCTACACAATGTATTTTGTTACCGGAATAAATGACTTATGACTTATCAAAGCAGATTCATAATTTAAGATTTAAAAAAGGATAGATTTTACACAAAAAAACTGCCAACCCTACAGTTTGAGAGATGAAAGCGCTGCATTTGTCGGCATCGGACGGCGCAGCGACACGCGACATCCAACATGATATTTTAGCAATCGAGTTCGAACAGTTCCTGTATTTATTTTTCTATTAAGAATGGGCGCCCTTATAAAATGGGATCTTCTATACGGGTCTCCTACGTAGTTTCGAATGCCGCTGTTGCGACACACGCGGTTCAAAAGCTCATGGACTCGAATGATGTAGTCACGAAAGACGCTGATTCGAAAAACATTTTCACTGCCTCACGCGCTCGAATGCTTGTGACTTCGATTTATTACTTTATTAGTCACTAGCTGTTGCCCGCGACTTCGTCCGCGTCATATTCTGTTATTTTTGCAACATTTTTCAATGATTCTTCGCTCCTATTGGTCGCAGCGTGATGCTATATAGCCTAAAGCCTATGCATAAAAGAATATTCATCTAAGTAACAGCCTATAATCATCCCACTGCAGGGAAAAGGCCTCCATCACTGAATTCAAGTTACCACAGCAATGTTGGGTACAGGCATAATCACCACGCTTGCCAAATGCGGGTTGGTGATCAAAAGCCGAGCAACGTTCGAAAATTCAAAATACAGGGTGTAAGGTAAAGGATTTAACAAACCTTAACCAGCCTACGTTAAATGCATATAAATACTCGTACATACTATAGTGAAGTCGGAAATTTTATATCATAGCTTTCAGCACTGTGATAATATATCTTGGTAGTATGCAACTTTTATTTTTACTTATCTAGCAAAAATTCACAGCTCTTAAAAAATAATGCTACAAAAAATTTGTTTAGTTTTTACAACCAGCCGGAATTAGATTTATATTTCATCAAAGAGTAATATTTAGAGATCGTCCGTTAAGCCTACTTTGTACATTACCTGAGTAAGAACATAGTATGTTCATAAATGTCAGAGTAACCCTATATTTGCATTATCACAGCCAACCAGCAATTTTCGCGCCTAGGCAGGTACTTCACTTTTAACGTATTCCATAGACTAACAGAATTACCGGGGGGGAATCATTAATCTTCGCTTCTAGATAGGAACACGCTTAAGTCAATCACTTGCCTGTCGTTAATACGTGATACATTGCTTTATAGCGTAAAGGCGATTACAAAAGATAAACATACGAAATCTACACTAATATTTAATTATAAAGAGATAAGATAATATAAATACAGGGTGAAATTTTAACCACTTTCCAAATTTTAATATATTATTATCAATCTATGAGACAAAAAACAAATAACGTATTTCTTCTTTTGGTATAGCCCAGTACAAATATGCCATGATAAAGCACTTAAAAAATGTCTGCTAAAAATCTAAAATTTTTGATACGGCCGCCTAGCAACACTTTTTTTACGCATCGCGCATCTCATTCATTCATAACGATACTATTCATATGTTTTTGAATTTTTCCTTTATACTTTCTAGGACCGTATAAATGAAAAATATATCGCGTAAAATATTTTCGGGTGACAACTTGATTTACATTTTTAACTTCATAAATAGGCTCTAAACACGATACTGAACGCCTATAAAAATTTTGGAAAGATCTCGGGGTCCCAGGTTCGAATCCCGGGTCGGGCAACAAAAAAGTTTCAAATTTTCGAACGTTGCTCGGGTTTGTGATCACCAACCCGCATTTGGTAAGCGTGGTGATTATGCCAGTACACCCATCATTGATGTGGTAACTTGAATTCAATGATGGAGGCCTTATCCCTGCAGTGGGATGATTGTAGACTTTGACTTTGAAGATAAATATAAATTAATTGTTTGTTTGTATTGAATAGGCTCCGAAACTACGGGACCAATTTGAAAAAAATCTTTTACCATTAGAAGCCGACATTATTCCCGATGAACATAGGCTACTTTTTACCCCGAGACCCGGTAGGTGGCGCTGCTGTCGGTATGTTAACTACTAAACGGCTTGACTGATTGGGTTAAAATATTGTATGTATGGTTTCACAGACACAAATGTTGTAAGAATACCTAATCTATTTTATATGCCACCGCTAGGCACAGGATTCTGATCGCGATATGATGTGAAGTGGGGCAGTGCTGCGGGCGAAGAGCTAATAATAGATATTTTCATCCAACATTTTACTCACAGGTTTTCTTAACGCTTATTATACGTAATAATATTGTTAAGAACAATGTAAAAATATTTACCTTTATAACATTGTGTCTTTCACTTGCAGTGGGTGGACTTTACAAACATATAGTACAGCGCCTTCTGAGTCTATAATAATGCTGCACTGAGGGATAAAAATACATATATACTGTTTCGATATTATTTCTATCGAAAATCAAAAACACGAGTAAACAATTTGAATTGAATTGAATTGGATAGTCCGCTTATTATACCACATTGAGATCTATTCCTTTCATAATCGTAGTATTTGAAACTTAGAAACATTATACAATTTCATTGAAAACATTAACAATGAAATACTTGTTTTCAGTAAAACTGTCATAAAGGAGGAACAGAACTAACTAACGTGGTGGTTTCGTCATGTCACTTTAATACGCGCCATAGATTCTATTTATGATTATTCGAGTCATTTTTTTAGTTTGATTATTCGAGTCAGTCCCATCCCTAGTCACATCAGTTTGACAGGTGTCATTCTAATCAAGCTATATTAGGGCTATAGTTTTACGCAAACCTAAACAGTTTCTTTAGAATTACTAGTAGAAACGATTCTAATACTTTTTAAAATTATTATATTTTCTTAGAAATACCTATTCATAATTTTTATTTCCGAGTGTATTGTTTACTATCTTACGCAACTCAGAATCAATCGAGCTAGATGCGAGGTCAATGCACTGAGCGTCACAGAATTAAGAAACTGTCAGAATTGTAATAAACTTTCTTAATGCGTATCGTGTGACGACCGTTTTTTTAGGTTATAATGCTTATGGGGAATTAGTGTTCCCAATCAAAAGTCGGTATTAAATCGATGTTCAGATAGCCAGCGAATATAAAGTTGAGCTTCGGGAGGCACGTCTATCTGCTGGGCTATGTTTTGTTAAAAGATAGAAGTCATCAAAATAAGCCACTGAAGTGAACTTCTGACACCAGAATAACCTTGTAGGATAGTCTTACGAAAAATACAAAAGAATCAATTCACGAATAAAACCAGATACAACCAGATTTTATTATGGATATCCTGCCTATCAGCATCGTCTGTGATACAAACTCTAGGACTCTTTAGATGGCTTTCGGAACAATAGCTGATAAACATATTCCTTGCAAGCAGTACGTGCAGCCGGCGTCGCGGCAGCTACAATATCGCTGATTTATGGACGATTTCGTTATGAGGACTTCGAGGGATGCCACTCACACCAACGCGTGTCTTGTGTAACTTAACAATACGGGATAACTTGTATACATAATGCTCGGCGCTCGATAGTCTACCATAGACTTTTTTCCAATATATTTACTATAGTTAAGCCAAAATTACTATATTGATACTGGTCAACTATACTGTTTTGCATTAAAGAGAAATCAATCGGATGTTGCCGTTGGTTTAGTAGTTTGAACACCAGGCCAAGATCTCGGGGTCCCGGGTATGATCGTCGGGTCGGGCAACAAAAATTTTCGAATTTTCAGACATTGCTCGGGTTTGTGATCCCCAACCCGCATTTAGCAAGCGTGGTGATTATGCCTGTACCCATCATTGATATGGTAACTCGAATTAAATGATGGAGGCCTTTGCCCTGCAGTGGGATGATTATAGGTAGTTACTTAATCGAATGTCGTCTAAGTTTAAACTGGAATACCATTGTTTACCCTGCTTTTATCTGTATCAACTAACTAACTAACAATAATAGATTGTTTAGATACTATCAATGATTTTTGTTTTATCAGTACAATAATTGATAGTAACTCTATTTTTTGCCAGAATGACAATCTGACAAAATCACTGAAAGCAAAAGTCTACATCAGTCCACTGCTCGATACTTCTGAGATCGGCACATCTCAGCTTCTTTAAAGGGAGGATTTTGTCAAAATTACCACGCTTACCTGGTAGATTAGCAATAAAGTACGAACAGAGGTAGAAAGAAGACGCTCTCCATCTTTTCTGGCGGTAGTCCTTTAGTCGCTTTTTATGACATCCATATGTCGGGTATTTTTGCTGTGGTGGGATCTACCTCCTAGTGGTCTACCCTGGGCAACGGCATCTTTGGTTCCCTAACCAATGATAACGGCTAACATATCTCTAACAAATAGTAGGCTTCGTAACAGGCTGCCTGGATGCTACCACCCTCCTGCCGGAGTCCAGCGCCAAACTTTTTTTTTCTGTGTTCAGCTGGTGTGTGGGAGAACCAGTACCTCTGGGTAAGCTCGCTCTATCTTAGATTTCTTCTTAACCGTATAGTTAAGTATGTAGTCAAGAGCAAGCCCAATCTTTAGAAAAAAAATATATATCGCATCATATACGCATGCAGACAGAGTAGGGCAGATAAGGGTTTTTATATTCTACTAGCGGAACCCGCGTACTTTATATCGCCTCAGAATAGTATCTGATTTTGACTTCATAAATGTCATTGTCATCAAATATGACGTGGTTGGAATAAGTTATTAAGAAGCGCAAATTTTTAACGGTAACTATCTAACGTTTTTAATGTTTATTATCCTATTCCTGACGAAGACAAATCCAAAAACTTATAAGCGTTCTCGACTTATAAACGGTGTAATTAACACGGCTTTCTTTTATCTATTTATATTTCTGTACCGGCACTAAATAAGATTACAATAAAAAAAAGTTACCTACAATTTGGTCAGTAATTCAAAAACTATAAAACATAATTCGAACACATCCCACACGGATTCTGATCTCAAAACGCAACTATGTAACACAAAGCCAAGACAAGCTTCCCATCGCCTGCATAATGCATGCTGGTACATTCGCGGCGGGTAAAGAGCACTTAATGTACCAATCACTTAGCGATTCCTCCCTGGTCATGACGTTACGATCCTGCAATTGTGTTGGAGACATTAAAGTGGTAATGATACGTTACAAACTGGCTGGTGAGAGTTGAGGTTTAAAGTTCAAGAACGATTGCTAAAAAATTTTGATGGAACCTACTCTTGAGTTGCGATCTTTGCACAGAGAAACTTGAGTTTAATTTTAACTAGGGCGCTAGATTTAAAACATTGCACGGTTAATCCATGGATGAATTAAACAATGTTGTATTTATTATTTATTTCATTTATTTATTTATATTAACAAATATCTTTATTATATATTATAGGTAATTAATTAATATTAGGTATTATTAATTATTAGGTATTTCCTTATATTTAATTACGTAGGTACATAAAAATTAAAAAATTTAGTTACTGATAAAAATTTAACTTTTTGCGTAAAAACTTTGACCGAAACAAGTGTGATGACGCAGTCAGTGACATAGTTGCGCATTTGAAATAAAAGTATATAGTTTAATGTGCTAACAGTTGGTGGTTGATGATCAAAAACTCCAGCAATTTTCGGAAATGGAAACTTTTACCGGACCCGACCCGGGGATTCTTTATGCTTTTCATAAATTTGTAGTAGTTATTTCTAAACATATTAATACTTATCTTCTAACACATATTATCAAGTGTATGTAAAACCGTTGTTGCGTTATGTTACGCGCTTAGCGCAAACTATCGCATCTAATATGCAACGTCCAAGCTAATATGGCGGGCGGTCTCGGTACAGCTGGAAGAAAACAGATAATACACAGTTTTCGGGGGGAATCGGCCTGCCTGGTGGGTTCTGGGCCCTTATCGCGTCGCACGTACCCGGCGTCGGGGTCCCACTGAAAATCAGCGTCGTGATGGCTACGCCTGTCACGACTAATGGTGAGCTGACACTTTTAATTAAGGTAAGTTTTAAACAATGTTCTGTGTTCCGTTCTTGTATTATCTGTGTCAAATAAATAATTCTTTCTTTCTTTCTTTCTTTCTTTTTTAGTTTTCTTCTAAATCAATAAAATACTATTGTACGATGGATTGTCGCTGATTACAGAACAAAGAATATATACTTAAAAATCTATTTACATTAACAGCCTTTACCGGCTAGATTGGATGTGATTATAAAAAAATCTAGGTTTATCAATATTCACTTATTATATCTACTATCTTTCAACATGATCAAAAAAGTGGTAAATATTTTTCTACTATAAGGTTCTTTGATAGTTTAAGATAATTTCGAATAAAGTAACCTAAAAAAATTAAAAAGTTTTTTTTTTGAAAATTTTCTGTTAAAATAATACTCGTATAACAAAATAATGTGAACAACATCACATACATTCTTCGTATCCATAAAAAGTTATTATTAAAAGAAGGTACCACAATTAACACGACCAGAGACAATATAGATTTTTCTTTTCTAAATTGACCTCTTTGTGAATCAAACACGAGCCCATGTAGCTGGCGGCACCTTGAAAACTCGTATCTACGCCACTGAGGTCATCCATCACCTCATACGAGTACACGAAACAGTATCATGTTGTTACAAAAAAAACTGATCGGTCTGTTTTACCCCATGCTATGTCCACCTCCCCACCCTCCAGCCGCCCTAAAATCTCCTATTCACTATGGCTGATTTCACATAACCGTAACCATGAATGGGGAAGTAACGTAATAATCTTTTTGGGAGTTTCCATCAGATATTAAAACGGAAAAATCTGGTGCTCGAGTGGGCTATAAAAATTATAATATCTTTGTAAAGATGAAATATTTCAACTATTTTAAGCTTTGCGGATATACTCGCAAAGTTAATGAATCTAAGTGCTCATGATTTTTTGTTTAACGCATTAATACCTTTTTAATTTGGCGTACACCCTGGTTTTCAAGGTGTCGCCTGCTCCGAGTTCCCAGATTCGATTCCCGGACGGGTCAATGTAGAAAAAAAAAGTGTTTCTCTACACTTTCTCGGATCTGGGTGTTTGATGTACCTTAGTTTTTTTTTTATTATTACAATACGAATGCTATAAATAGTTAGGTACTCACTTTGGAATCAGAAGAATGTGTGTGGTGGTGTCCACATATATTTATTATTTCCAAGACCTTCAACCTCCGTTACATATTAAATGAACATAAGATTAGCTATATTATTTTCTATCTTAAAACCAATATTTACATTTTTATCCATCTATGAGAAAAATTAATTAAGCTGTTTTTCAGTGTACTCTTCTAAAATGCAAATAAATGTATTAAAATAAAAGGAAAAAATCTTTTCTATATTGGCTTGAGTTTAAAAGGAGAGCCGTTAAGCCTATTGTGACAAGTAGGTAGCCTTTCAAACCATACACTATTCTGTCCGACACTCACTTACCAAGCCACTGTTTTTCTCTAATTTGCTGCCTATACAGGTATGAAATACAGGAATATCCTAGGTTAGGCTCCAGTCCTCCTAAATATTATTATCCTTTTTTTCTTAACTTTTGTTATTTATCTAAATATATAAAAATGAAAACTGATTTAATGACTGACTGACTGACATATCAACGCACAGCCCAAACTACTGGGATTTAAAATCTGGAAATTTTCACCGTGCTTCCTTTTATAGTGTAGGTGAGCACTAAGAAAGGAATTTTGGAAATTCCACCTCTAAGGGGGTAAAAAGGGCCCCATAAGTTTGTATGAAACTCCCTCAGTTTTGAAGCTAAGTCAATGAAAATTGGTATCCAGCTACCTGATTAGAAATTAAGAATGACGTCTTTTAGGATTTTTGAAAATTTAATCTTCAAGGGGATAAAAAATGGGGGCAAAGTTTGTTCGGTTCCGCGTCATATCCATACTCTTTACATATTTGTACTCTCTGACTTTACTTAGTTTGTTATGACATTCAATGTGTCAATCAGAAAATAAATAGGTAATTTCTTGCAAACAGAATGGTATTATTTTAGAATTTAATAATTGGTGCCGAAATGGATGAATTAACTGAATTAAAACGTGTAGAACTTTAACAAAATTCGGCAGCCAGATACAAAACCTATGAGAAATTTGTTATTATGAATTTAAATTAGTGAGTGATCAGCTGGTGAAGTGACAAATGAACAAATTTAACAATAATAATTTGGTAGAGATACGACTACAAATAATTTTACTGATGACCCACAGTTGGAAACTGAGATTGAAGAAAAAAATAACCTTCAGGGTATTACAACACAGCTTAAACTATAACTGCAGAGTTTGAATTCGATAGCACGAAACAATTCCATGTATGCAGAAGATACTGAGGAGCAAAGGTCGGTCACAAACAAATCTTAGGACATCTAAATTGAACTCAGTACCATTAGACAAGGACGAAACATTCAAAAACATCATTAAACGGTTGGATACGTACTTAAATCTGAACAGATGTGATGATATCGATACAAGGAAATACACGTCAATCATACATCTTTGAGCCCAGAATTACATCAGAAAACGTATTATATTTATTATATTTTTGTGCTCCACGGGATCCCTGTGAGTTAGAATTTGAAGAGTTGGATAAAATTCAGTTAGTAAATTATCAACAACTCAAAATTGGACAGATTACTAGAAGATTTAACAATGGTGTTTGACGGAACTCTTGTTTGAATATCAAACTACAAAGCTCAATTAGTGCTTCAAGAAAATGTGACACCAATTTTCATCTAGCCGCGACGTATTCCATATGCCCTGAAGGACAAAGTTGACGAAGAAATAAGGAGGCTATGTAACGAAAAGACGAAACTTAAAAATTCCTATTGGATGTCTTATCTATATGTATATATGTACCACATATTCAGAAAATAAATATCGGTACTTACTATAAGAATGGTATTATTAAGAACTTAATCATTTTTAGGGTTCCGTACCCAAAGAGTAAAAACGGGACCCTATTACTAAGACTTCGCTGTCTGTCCGTCTGCCTGTCACCAGGCTGTATCTCAAGAGCCGCGATAGCTAGACAAAATTATGTATTTTTGCTACCGCAATAACAACAAATACTAAAAACAAAATAAAACAAATATTGAAGGGAAAAAAATCTTTTTTTGTAATTTTTTGTTTGATATTAATAATGGCAACAGGTAGGCACTTGAAATATTCACAAAACACTCAGTTATATTTCTAACTTTAAAAATCAATAATTAAATTAATATTTAAGGGAGGTTCCCACACAAAAAAATCAATTTTTTGCTTATTTTTGCTTGATATCAATAAATGGTAACAGGTAGGCACTACATTAACTAAATTAATGTAGGTACCTACTGTTGTTTTCGTAGTCAATAGTACAGAACCCTTCGTGCGCAAGTCCGACTTGCACTTGGCCGAGTTTGTTTATACGGTAGAGACAAATGTTGGGAAATCGAAAAAAGTGTATAGAATTACACTGTTGTACCTTATGACATTCTCAACTATATAAAGCAGTACAAAAATAATTCCAAAACTGGGCATAGACCCGTATCTCAGGCAGGAAAAGGTAACAGGTGTGTTGCAACAACACTAAGCAGCTGACTGGTGGATTAAATCAATATAGACTGGTAGACCATTTGACAAGCTTCCATTTAGACGATAATTTGATAAACTTCCATTTAGTAACGATTTATTTTTTCTAGGACGCACAGCTTTTGGGGGCCTGGCAACTGCCTCTCTACGCATCCAAATTATCTTTTTATTTAATATCCTCCATATTTAAAAGAATACACTTTTAAAACATGAAAATAAAACGTTGAAAAAAATCACATCACTTCATAATTCCGTGTTGTTTAATTTAGGAATAGCTACCACCACGCACCCACTAATGACCAAGCAGCAGTAATTAATTATGTTTTGCTGACATCATTTAAGCTGAAGGAATAAAAAAATTTATAGACACAGTGGTCAGTACAGTCGAATCAGTTCTCTATCCTGTCAAGTTTCTGAACACTTTTTATCCTACTGATCATCCTCTACTATTCATGCCTCGAACCAACATCCCACATGAAAGTTTTGTGAAACTACGTCAGCTTTTTGGTATAAATTTTGTTATGTTGTTTATAAGGATTTTTTTATAATTAAATATTTGAGGGGGAGAAAAACGGTTGAAAATTTTGTGGTTAATTATTTGTGTTTAACATCATATTGAGGTACTTGAAACTTCATTTATCGATCATGAAGGGAGAATGACATAGGACTGGCTTTTTCAGAGCTCTACACCGATGCTGGTACTACACCGGTCTTCTATCCAAACGTAGTATGCAAGCAAATTGTCTTTGTAAAATCGCCTTTTTAACGCTTATGGATCGAGAAAAATGGTAACCTACTTGGTTGGAAATTAAGAATGTGGTTTTGTACACATGGCCACTTCTTTCAGGGCTCTACGCCAGTGTTAATCATATTCGAAAACAGTTTACAAGCTGCTTTGAATGGTTTGTTGTACTACAGCGTTGACAGTTTTGAAAGTTTCAAATGATATTGTACTTCGAGCTCGCTTGGACCACGGTTCGCTAGGAGAACTAACACCGGTTTCCTAAATAGTTTAAATCGGCCCCTTTCATCCAACTATTGTATCAACGGGCCCCGGTAAGTCGGCAACGACGTATCGGCTCCCACTAAGTGCCCACCACCACCTCGCCCGAGATGGGCACCCTCGGCACCGTAGGCAAATGAAGTTGAGGAAAAGAGTGGAGGAGAGAGTCGTGACGAAAACTTTGTAACAGATCAAAACCCACGCGTGCGAAGCCGCGGGCATCAGCTAGTCTTTAATGTAATGAAATATTATGGTGTAAAATAAACAACATTTATTATAATTTTAATATTTGCATAACTTTACAATAACATCAGTATACTGAAACGGAACATAGTCTCATAAATGTTAGAGGCGCCGGTCTGCAGGCATCAGCTAGTTTACGGCGGACTCTTGTTTCGAGCAAATCACTACTTGCCTGTTATAGACGAAAGGGGAGAGCTTCAGTGAAAGCGGGTATACAGAAACGGCCTAACATACCACTGCAGCAGGGCAAAGGCCTCCACCATTGAACTTAGGTTACCACAGCAATGATGGGTACAGGCATAATCACTACGCTTGCCAAATGCGTAATGCGACGTAAACTTTAATTGAACGGTTGTGAACGTAACGCTCCATTATTCTGGTAGTTTAGTACCGGGCTAAGGTCCTGTATTTGATCCTCAAGTCAGACAAAAAAAGATTTGAATGTTCGAAAATTGCCCGAATTTGTGATCACCAACCCGCATTTGACAAGCGTGGTGGTTATACTTGTAGGTGCCCAATGATTTACATGGTAACTTGAAGTAAATGATAGAGGCCGTAGCCTTGCAATGGGACGATTATAGGCTGTGCTTTCCGCGATCACTATACATTGTAATAAAAAAAAGACGTGTGGCACTCGGAGACAAACAAAGCTATCGCATAGCAGTTATTATCAACTTATTCTTCTTCTTAGTCGTTCACTCTTGACAGAGTGGGCGTGATTATGGATTCGATTTCCTGCAATAGGCCGCTGCTCTAGCGACGGCCCTCCACGTATTGCGATCTGCAGCCTTCCTGGAGCAAACAGTTTCTGGGCATTGTGTAACAGCTTTAACGAGATCCAGCCATCTAGTTGGAGATCGACCGCGTGACCGCTGGCCTTCAATTCGACCTTCAATTACCAACCGTTCCATAGCGTCATCTTTACGGATGATATGACCAAAGAACTTTAGGATTCTTAATTGTACAATCGACGAGAGCCTCTGACTAATGCGTAATTCTTTCAATATGGAGGCGTTGGTTCGGTGAGCCGTCCAGCGTATTTTAAGAAGGCGTCGCCAACACCACATTTCTAAGGCGTCGATTTTTCTTCGCTCATTTAGTCTTAGTGTCCAAGTTTCAGCTCCATACAGGATAATTGGAAAAACCAGACAGTACATCACACGAACTTTTGTGTTTTTCGTAATACTGCGGTCCCTCCAAATTTTCGAGAGCTTCTCGACAGCGGATCTTGTCGCAGCGCATCATCTTTTAATTTCGTCTTCACAACTACCCTTATTTGATATGGTGGATCCTAGATAAATATAGCTATCAACCACTTGGCAACTAGCAACATTGGTGATTTCTGGTTTGTTGTTATGTTTACGGTCCACTATCATTATTTTGGTCTTATCTCGGTTGATTGTGAGTCCGAAGTTCACACTGGTAGATTCCAGTAGTTGGAGCAGCTCATCCAAGTCTTCTTTGGTTGTTGCAAGAAGAGTGGTATCATCAGCGTATCTGAGGTTTGAAATCACCTTTCCTCCAATTGATATACCTTTATACATGCTTCAATTTGTCTGTATAAATCCTCCACGACTTCGTCACTAGCACTCTTTGTTGGCGCATAAACTTGAATTATGTTAAGTGGAGCTGGTGATGCGCTGAGTTTCATAGTTTTTATACGATTGCTGATAGGGTTGTAACCTACAACTGCTTTACTCCATGATTTTGGAATAGCTATAGCTACGCCTGTAAAACTAGGTATTCGTTGGGCTGCCTGAACAGTAAATGCTGTGCTTCTCAGTTTCAAAATGCCCGCTTTCCTTGATGTGAGTTTCACTTATTCCTGTAATGATGAAGTTGCATCGCTCGAGTTCATGATCCAGAATGTCAAGTTTTCCATCTGCGACTAGACCTCGCACATTCCATGTGCCTACGCGGATCTTTTTGCGTAGTTGTAGTCTTCTTCCAGTGGCATCCTTTCCATGGCATGCCTGGTTGCCTGCATTACCGTAGCCGGTATCACATTTCACACCCCGTTCCCCGGAAAAATCAGGGCGCCGGTCGCTAATCGGATCACAAGGCGGTCTTACTTCTTTATTATCCGACATCCATAATTCTCATGGGAAATAGTAGCAGTGGTTTCCCGTTGCCTTCTGCCCTAGACATTTCATAGGTTATTTAGACCTATAGGCTGCTAAAGCCTCTTCTAACCAATCTTTGGCTAGGTGTATGGTTATTCCGCCATTGCTCGGACGCCAGGGCCTCGTCTGTTATCTAGCAGGAGGTACCGCAGCTACAAATGCTGCTGTCTTAAGACACGTGCAGGTGAGGTTGACAATTGGGTCGGATAAGATGTTGATTCCGTTCACCCCTTACCTCCAACTTATGCAATTATAAAACTAAGGAGTATCACCGCTGTGCCGGTCGGAGTGAGGAGTGTTAGGTTATTTTCGTTACGGAATTCCTGGATTCGGTCTCCACGCTCAAGGCCCGCGATAGAAGCTATGCAATAGCTTTATTTTATAATTTTATGTATTTTCTAATTTTGACTTTTTTCTGTTATTTTGGCAGATATGGTTACCATAGGCAACCATACTGTCAAAATACTTATTTTCTTCTAAATTCTTTTAAATTTCGGAAATTCAAAATTGTTCTATCGTGCCTCGCCCCGAGTGTGTGGATGTGGGTGTTAGATTATTTTCGTTACGGAATTTCTGGATTCGGTCTCCACGCTCAAGGCCCGCGATAGAAGCTATGCAATAGCTTAAAAATTAATTATTTTTTTTATCGGCAACAGAGATCCGAATGTATTAGTAACATTCAAACTTAATCAGTAGTGTTAGTACTTAACACATTCACGGACACGCCGTCGAGAGCCGGTTCTTATTTCGCGAATGATACGGCGGCGCGCCGACAGGCGGTGAACTTTAGCTTATTAAAATCGACGTACCGGCCAAAGGCGCTTAAATTTGTATAGATTGCTATGGAGTCACATGTTCTTGTGTCGTATTGCACTTACTCTCATTTTTTTAGTGTCATACTAAACAAGTCTAGAGCAAATTTTCGGAAGTGCCCCCCGCGTCTCTCACACACACACAAAAAGACTTCATAGTATGACGTAGCGTCATACTATGAAGTATTTTTGTGAGCCTGAGGCAGTAAGCTACCCATATGGTCAGTTGCGCAGTGTCACAGTTAAGTGAGGTTGTATTGTTTTTTGTTATAAGCTGAATCAGTGCACGTGGTTAACGTTACTGAAAGGTTTGGAAGGTAGATTTCTTAATATATTTTTAGTGTATATTAATTCTGTGTGTCTTGTGATGTATTTTGATATGTGATACGCGCATAACATACGTATAAAATCAAATTTTATTGTTTTTCGTGGAGGTTAGGTGTGAGTTTTGTTTTTGTTTATAGATGGCTCCTGGTCGAAAAAGTCAAGCCCAAATACCAGAAAACGGCTCCATAGTATCAAAACAAGTTAAAAAATCTGTTGCCGGCCGTAAAAGAAAAAAGACAATAACTACTAAACTTGTGAACATATTTAGTGAAGACGGCAGTACATCAGCCGTGGAAGAGGGCAACCCATACAGTGACGTAGACGGCGAGTATGGCTCGGATAGAAATTATGAACCGGAAAATGGCGACAATGTGAGCAGTTACAGTGATGAAAGCTTGGAAATATTCCCTATGCGAAAAAAAAAACTAGGCACATTCCTTCAGAAAGTGAAAATGACAGCAGTACTTCTGAGGAAAAAGATGGTAAAGACATAGAAGTACTGGAAAGTCCTGATAAGGTGCTACATGCCCGCTGCTACTTAGATAAGCGCCACATTCCTTCTAGTGATGCCATTAGGTCTTGAAGTTTACGACACGCCTCAGAGGAGCGCCGCACCCCTCCTACAGATGCCGCTGGCTCTTTACGTCTACATCATGCCTCAAGGAAGCATCACAGCTCACCTACTGATGCCACCAGGTCTTCTCGTTCACGATAGACCTTCGAGGAACACCGCAGCTCATCCAGTGATAATACTGAGTCTCTTCATCTACACCGCGCTTCAGAACGGTGACATAGGCCTCGCCGTGGTACAGCAGAGCACCCAATACCAAGCACATCAGCTTCAAAAAGTGAGCGTTGGGAGAACACTACCACTGACATACCAAACTTAAATTTCGATGAGTTGACAGTTGGTCCGCGTATTAATATCAACGAAAATACGTCAGTGCAAGAAAGATATATATAAATATCGTTTTTACACCGCAGATCATTGAATATTTAGTTACATGCACTAATGCTTACGGTAACTCTTTGGTCAACCAATCTCGGCTGCATACTAGGTACCGCCCGTGGACGGACCGTCATATCAGAGGTATCAAGACCCATTTGAGACAACAGTCCGGCCATAGGCGGTACCGCCCGTGGACGGACCATCATATCACATGTATCAAGACCCACTTGAGACGACAGTCCGGCCATAGGCGGCGCCGCCTGTGGGCGGATCGTCATATCACAGATATTTAGGCCCATTTTATATGACAATCCGCCCAAGGGCGGGCTATGAGTTTGTATGAAAACCTTATGTGTCAAATCGTAAAAACTAAAATCGTCTCTGTGCCAGTGAAAGTGTTAATATTTAACTAATTTAATAGGGATCGAGTAAGCCTGCATAGGTGCTCGACTAGTGGACAGTCCTCACTGTCAGCGATGGCCTTCAGAACATTGTTGCGGCTGCCGCATACTCAGCGCAAAAGAGAGCCGGCTTTTTTGCGCAGTATGGCCGGGAAACTGACGACCTCTGCGTGCTTTAATGAGAAAACATTTTTTTTTTCATATTGCGTTATTTATATTTGCGTATATTTATGGTTTAATAATAATAGGGGTTAAAGTATGATATTGCCGTTTTGTATGGACGAAATCGAGAAAAGTCATTTTTCCATACTAACAATCTTTTAGTTTTTTTTAAAACGCCTGAACCGTTTTCGATGCAATTAAAGGTGAAAGTTAGATGGTTATAAAGGTACGCATTATAGTTTTTAAATTTCTGAAAATCAAAGTATATAATACAAATATACTTAATTGAAGCAAGAAGGTCAGCTGACACATTGTAAGGGCTTCCTTTGAAGTAGGTAAAAGGCACTAGTATTGCATTTTTTTTTTAGTCAAAAGTTACTTTATTTAGTTTTTAATACAATACAAAAAGAATTAGGCAATAATATGACTATACTTAAGAGCTATTTTAAACAAAATAAAAAGTGGGAAAATAATCGGCAATTTCATACTTTAACCCCTATTAATAGTTATAAAAAATATAAATAACAATACAAATAGGTACAAAAAAATAGCGACTTATTTAAACTTTTTAAACGAGGTGGCCTTTAGTGAAACCTTATGTAGACGACCATTTGGATCAGCGGTAGTTAAAGCTGCTTCTGAGCCATGGGTCGCGGGTTCGATCCCCGCACAGTACAAATATTTGTGTGCATGAACATGTCTGTTTGTACTGGTCTGGGTGTTTTCTATGTATTATAAGTATATATTTACAACAAAAAAAAGTATATAAGTAAGTTTATCGGTTGTCTAGTACCCCATACGACAGGGTACTTAATAGTACCTTAATTTGGGACTAGATGGCTCAGTGTGGCCCAGTGAGGCATGTCTTAAATATTTATTATTTATTATTATTATTATAACATAAGTGAAACATTGAAAAGAAACAAAATGGACGGCACAGTTTGATGTTTGTCAAAAGACGTAAACAAACATTCATTTTGATGAAAAATTGATGATAATACTAAAATCTTAAAATGTTAAACATTAGACAGCGTAAGTTATCATGGAAAATAAGAATAGAGTGTTCAACGGTCTTTTAGACAACAAAGTACGTAACATTTTTGTTACAGAATAAGAAATGTGAAGGTATAAAGGAAATATTCATCTCATAGATAAATTCAATGTACAACTGGTACAACTGCGAGCAACGTAAGTAATACCAGAATATAATGGTTTTTTTTTTCGTTTCATTCATCATACCATAAAATTTTTAGTTAACTTAACATAAGTTTAATTTATAATGTAGTCCATAATTATTATTATTTGCATGCCGCGGCGACCTGTAATTAAGACGGCACATAGTTTAAAACCTTAATCTATCTTACCAATTGTTCTTATTTTGTGTTTGTCTTGTTGGTTGTCCTAATAAATAAAATAAAATAAAATAAAATAAGTTTGTATTCATACTGCAAGCGTTAGTTTAAACTAGTGCTTATAGCAAGCCGTCGATTTTAAATTAAAAAAAACCGGCCTCGCGCGAGTCAAATTCACGCACTGAGGGTTCCGTACCATCTAACTGAATTAAGGGTCCACTTACTTCCACTTAGCCAAAATACCACAATATTTAATTGACTGCAAAAATAACCTTGTTTTTCAGTGTTTGTATGAAGGACAAAGTTATATTTGCGGTTGTTAAAAATTTGCTGTATCTCAAACACTACCAGTTTGATATCGTTCAAACCAATTTTCTTTGTTAGTTTTTGTTAAGATCTACATTATGTATTTTTTTCAAAATATTCACTTGCTTAGTTTAAAAGTTAGAGGGGAGGGGGACACCCATTTTACCACTTTGGATGCGTCAATCTTCCAGACGTTGGACTTTTGGAAAAAATGGTTTTAGAAACCTTTATGTCATTTTAAAAGACCTATCTATAGACACCCCATATGCTTAGGGTTGAGTAAAAATGGTTTTTTGGTTTTAGTTCTATGTATGGGATTCTTTTTTATTTTTTGTATGTAAATCGTAAAGCGGTCAACAGGATACACCTATCTATCAAGTTTCAACTGTGTAATGCTAATACTTTCAGAATAAAGTGGAACCCTAAAACAGGTATTATCAAAATTATGACCATAGTAATAAAAGTGGAGGTTTTAGTAGTTAAAATATATTTTAATTTATTCATAACTACATTAGAAGGCATTATATAAAAACTATTTTATAAAGTCTTAATGGTTTACAATTACAAGCTTACTTGTACCCATTAATCTATATTTAGAACATCATTGTAACTTAGTTAAGTACTTAGCTGTAAGTTTTCCAAAGAAATGAAAAATAAAAAAATAAAATATTTATTAGACTTTGATCACATACAATACATGCTCATAAGCACTGCGTTCCCTGCCTACTATGCTTAACTAAATAAAATTACTTCTATTGTTGAGTTTTTATAAAACTTGGTACTGCATACCCTAGGTAAGGACCTACAATTACTGTCTACGTCCCTGACTTCGACACTTTACTTTATTGTAAAGTCATCTAAATGTATTTCTTAACTAAATGATCACATTTCTGAAGAAGAATTAAGTAAATTCTAATCCGCTGTAACAGAGGACCCATCTCACCGAGTCGGCGCCGCGCTTCTCACTGTGATATCGTATTCATGGATTTGGAGAGATTGCATTATGTGGCCGTATGGGGCTTGCTATGGCGTTATTGTGTTTTTGACACGTCCCCAAACTTCCCCTCTTGCCAAACAGGGGCTAAGATTTCACGCGTAAGTGCTTATTTTTGTTGTTTCGAAGCATTCCGCGTTCTATTTGATGCCGTGAAAACATGTTAAAAAACATCGCTTAAGATAACAAAAATAACTGCATAAAAGAAGATATAACGTGTAAAAATATTTTGACTTTGGCCATAAACAATTTATGATCCGATGCAAAGATAATAGTGGCTTTCCTCAGTTGGTCGGTTCGGGAAACAAACCTGGGACTTCGCTGGCGATACCTTGATAACTTCTTTTTTAATTTACTTGTGTAGGTACTTTATTAACTTGTTTACTTGTGTACGCCGCTCCATTGTGGTCGTCTAGCATCCTTAAATACTTTATTTTACCAGCTCATGTAAGTCCAGAGCTGGTCATCAGTCTTTCTGAAAGGAGAACTCTAGAATTTTTATTTAAATAGACGACTTTTCCTAGGTTCGATTCCCAGTGGAGTCAATTAAAGAAATAATTATTTTGTAATTTGGCTTGGTTCTTGGATAACTGAGGGGTTTAGTCAGAATGCACGTAAAGCTGTAATAATTGGACCAGGCTTATGTTACAAGATGGAGTGAGTGAGCAATTTTCAAAAATTCGAAATAATTGAACAAAACCTCGAAGCAACATTGAACAAAACCTGGCGGATTCCCTAGTGAAAACTAAAGCCTAACCAACATTGTTTGTTAACCGAGCTGATAATTCAGAAGCCAGTTGTTACCGAACTACGCGTTCAATAATTCATGACTGGAATCAGATGTTCGCTGGTTTAATCTGAGGTTGAGGAACAGCGACTGATTTTCTGTTGATCCGATTTGATTTGTGTGAAATTCGTTTTACTACTAAAACTGTTTGTCAAACTACTAATCCTAAAATGACCAGGGGCCTTATTCAGCTATTTAAATCGCAGTTCGATTATGATTGAATTGTACGATTTTGACATTTAGCCCATACTAGAACTGTCAAAAACCTGCAATTCAATTACGATTGTGATACGATTTGGTTACGCGAATGAGGGGACTTACCTGGTATGAGATCAGAATGATTTTAGGTGGGATTTTTTTTAAGAAGATTGGGTTATCGTAGTCTGTGGATTATCGCACAATCGTGTTGTCTTCTTACATTTGAAGTTAAAAATTTGTCACTAACATAGCGATCAATTTATCTGAATAAATGAATTATATATTAAGTAAAATTAAAAATATCGCCTGAAAAAATATTGCGAGACGCCCTTTTTCCGTTAATACATCCTTCTCATTGACTTGTAAACAGATCTGCAAGTCATCGACAAAGATTCTGGAAGAAAACAACCTGGGTAATTGAGATCAATTAGCCGGGCTGTTTGCTTCAAGAATGTACGTTGATAAACGAGCAAATCTGTGGGTACGTACGGATTCGCTTTCCGGCAAATCAAATCATAATAATAGGGGGTAAAGTATGAAATTGCCGATTTGTACTGAAAATCAAAATTGTTTATTTTTTAATTTTTAACAAATTTATATAATCAAAATAGTTACCATTATTATCTATACATTGCTGCCATCTAATAGGAAGGTCATTTATGCCTTTGTGATAGAGCTCTGAGGATCTAGACTGCACAAACTGTGTTATAGCATTTTGTACTGCCTCCTGGGAAGAAAACTTCTTGTCACGTAGATAATTGTCCAAATCACGAAAAAAATGGTAGTCTGTTGGAGCAAGCTCTGGCAAATACGGAGGATGTCGAATAGTTTCTAATTGCAGTTCCTGAAGGGTCAAAACGGTTTCTCGTGCTGTATGAGGTCTCGCGTTGTCATGGAGCAATAATGGTGAAGATCGATTCATGAGTCGGGGCTGTTTTACTGCTAGTTTTGCCAACATTGTTCGGAGTTCGGCACAATAAACATCTGCCGTTATTTTTTGACCAGATCGGAGAAAACTATAGTGAATAACACCATGCTGAGACCACCAAACAGTTACCATTACCTTTTTATTGGTAAGTTTTGCTTTAGGACACTGTTGTGGCGTTTGACCTGGGGTCAGCCATTGCATTTTTCTTTTACGGTTATCATAAAGAATCCACTTTTCATCACATGTCACAATTCGATTTAATATTCCTTCATTTCTGTACCGATTCAACAAGACAACACAAGTTTCAACACGCGTTTCTTTCTGCACATCAGTCAAATCATGAGGCACCCATTTTTCGAATTTTTTTTATTTTATTGATTTGACGCAAATAAATGAGTCAATATTGTGGGTAAGGTTACGTTAAACCATGCCGCTAATTCCTGGGTAGTTTGACTAGGACCGGCTTCCACCATCGCTCTTAATTCATCGTTAATCACCTGTGTGGGCGGTCTTCCTCGTGGCTCGTTCTTCAAGTCGAAGTTTCCATCACGAAAGCGTTTAAACCAAAATCGCACGGTGCGTTCATTAGCAGATCCCTCTCCAAACGCAACATTGATATTGTGGGCTGTTTCTGCCGCGATACTTCCGCGTCGGAACTCGTATTCAAAAATCACTCGAATTTTCGCAGTATCCATCTTTCTTATCTAAGTTAAATAACAAAAACAATTGAAAGTCGATATTCAAATGTTTCACATTTTTTAAAAGAAGAACATCATAGGAACCATGAGAAAAAAGTTTCCTTCGAAAACCTCAAACCATGAAGATTCTATGTCAATTTAAAGAACCTATTACAATAAAACGGCAATTTCATATTTTAACCCCTAATATTAAAATTTGTTTTATTTTGGATATCTATTAGATTAGGCGGATCGGATTTTGTATATGTGTTACAACACGATACTCCTGTTGTACAAATACTATGGTTTTGTTGCTGTTTATTTGGGGTGGTGGGATCTCTGGGCAACGGCTCCTTGGGTTTTATAATCAATGATGACGGCTAACAGATCCCTCTGCGGTGGTAGTCTTCGTAAGAGGCCGCCTGGATGCTACCCTCCTGCCGGAGTCCAGCGCCAAACAGTTTTTCTGTGTTCCGATGGTGTGTGGGAGAACCAGTACCACTGGGTAAGCTCGCTCTATCTTAGGCTTCTTCTTAACCGTATAGTTAAGTATGTAGTCAAGAGCAAGCCTATTATTTATATAAAAAAAAGTTAATTAATAAAGGGAACTAAAGGAATCTACACGATAAATATGGATTCACCATCAGGGACAATGATTACCCGCTTACTTACACAGCGGTGTGTTATGGCAAAATCCTTTCTGTTCTCTTCATATGGGTCCCACCAGAATATCAGCCCTGCAGCGGCCCTTGGTTCATCGCAGCACATGCTGAGGTGGGACCTAATTGGGCCATAATATTTACTTGTCAATTTATTTTTTGTTTTTTGTTTTGTCTCTTATGTTCTATTGTCTAGCTGTAATTTCGTCTATGTCTACTGTAATGTGCTTGTGGCCAATTAAATGTTTCTTTCTTTCTTCATCGATCCCTTTTGGAGAGGTCAATGGATGGAAGGATGCTGGTGACAATGATTATGGATTCCTACTATTCAACTGATCACCTCTCAAAGCAACTTCCAAACATTTGTATATAAGCGATAGTGTTCAGCTATGACGCGAGTTGTTATCCCTGACTTGGGTATGTTCAATAATGCATGAGCGTTGGGATGAGATGGCTTTATACCGCAATGGGTAGGGGCTGATTTTTACCTCATTATGATGAACGAAGAAGTAGTTTGAGTGAGGGGATATTTTTGAATCCATATATAAAAAGTTGAATTAAAAACAAACGTAAAAGTAGCTTTTACGTTTGTCATTAATGCAACTTCTTAGTGGCTAACCTTGTGTTGGTGATAACTTTCTAGTTATTTACTAGGTACTTAAGTTTACTAGGTACTTATATTTTTGCATCGGTGAAATGCCTTGTCATTTAATTTGTTATCATTTTATTTGTTTTAATCTTTTGTTTTCGTTTTGACACTTTCAATAAAAATTGCAACAAAGATAGTTTGAAACTCTTTCCAGAGACTCTTAACTGTTATTTAACAATTATAGACAGACAGACATTCGCATTTATAATACAAGCTGGTGCCTGCGACTTTAACACCTGAAATTCTAAATAATATTAAGAATCTTATCTATCTTACTGGAACTGTCAATATCTTTGGGTGTAAAAAGTAGCCTTTGTTCTACCTACCTCTGTGCCAAATTATATTCGAATCTATACTGTTGTTCTTGTGTGATTAAACTAAGTAACAAACAACTGTTAGGCAACTGTTCGTCCTCAAAGCTATCCTCCGCATACACACTAAGGTACCTCTCCCAGACTCCTCCAAACGAAAAACTTTTAGAAATTGTTCGATACCCCGTTACAGAACTGTTTTTGCTTCTCGACAGTTTCATATCTCCAGTTTTATCATTTACAATAAAATTAACAAATCATTAAACATTATAAAACTAAATAAGTATGAGATAAAAAGAAAACTCACCGACTGGTTGCTTCGTCAAAATTACAGACACAGAAAAACTGTTACCTAGCAGAATCTGACATTATTATTACCCACTATTTGCTTTCATACAAAGAAATACACTTCATCTAATACTTGCACTAACACACTCACTAATTTACCCATTCACTCATACACTGCTTCACCCACACACTCTTTCAGACACACTCTTTTACTCATGCACTTTCTCACTCACACACACACTCTTTCACTCACATAAATCATATGTTTGTACTTGCCTTTTGTTATTATATCTACCTAATATTTGTTTGATTTGTCAATATTTGATCTTTGTCTAACTAGCCACTAACTCGGCTTTTCACTTAATCTCCACTAAAGTCTATCACTCTTGTTCCTTCTTTACAAATACAGTCGAACACTGAATTTCGAAACACAGGCTTAGCCTAGTTTGGAAATCAGGGTCTTATATTTTTGTGCTATGTATTTATAATTTCACTTGATACCTACTTAATCTACTATGTTAGTTAAGTGCTAGCGCTGTACAAGTCTATTATGTGAATAAAGAATTTTGATTATTTATTATTATTATTATTCTATCCTAAATAATAAATCCAAAAATTAAATCAGCCAAAATTCAAATTTTAATTTTGAGGGACACACACACCTTTGATTCTATATTTTAAACCATAGGTGGGGTAATCTAAGATCAATATCTGGAACTGGACTGGAATACCGATCGGCTACTTGTAATTACAGAAGCAAGCGTAATAACAGGCGACAGATGTGTAATTCCATTGTCCACATCCCAGACAGGTATAATATATTCCTGTGTGGTAGCAGATCTGTACATACCTATGTCACCGTAAAATTGTGAGATCTGTCAGTTTACAAAACAATGCGTAGGATTATAAACTAACGGCCGGTCCCAATAATCTATCTATCTTTAGTTTTGGCTTAACGGAGATAGAAAACAACTTCTGTCTCTGCTTTCACAAAATAATTTTAATTGTATTTGTCCTATTTTATTTTATTTTACTAACATAGTTTAAGTGCACATGTATACTAACAAAATGAGTCCCAGTAACTTGAATAAATGAATATTGAATTTGAATTTGAATTTGAATTTCGCCGTCCAGAGAAACAAAGACAGAAGTTGTTTTCTATCTCCGATATGCCAAAACTGAAGATAGATAGGTTATTGGGACCGGCCGTAAACGGTGGGTTAGGTTAAGTTAGATTGTAATCCATCGACGAAGTTTACAATTTTACGGTGACACATATATACTTATATTGAATAATAAGGAGTTATGTTGCGTGACAATTGCAATTGTTTCAGCAAATACAAAAAGCTGAGAGTATATACTCTTTATTGTCTAGAACCTTTGATGCTTATCTCGGTATTACGTCGGTATACGGGGTTCGAGCAAAAAAAGTTTTAAATTTTCGAACATTGCTCGTTGTGATTACCAACCCGCATTTGGCAAGCGTGGTGATTATGCCTGTACCCATTATTGCTGTGGTCACTTGAATTCTATGATTAGACTTTGCCCTGTAAGTGAAATGATTACCTACAGGCAGTTACTTATAACATGTGATGCAGAAACAATATACTTTTTATCAACAAGCAAAACAGTAATAAAAAGTTATAAAATATAGGGCAGCCTTTACGATTACTTTTTTGACAAATTTGTAAGTTGATTCTCTGGTTATTATGTTTTGAAATTATTCTTAAGCAAAATATTGTCTTAGGGAGGCAGAATTTTCTCTTAAAATACTCCTTTTTTCAAGTAAATAATATTATCTCAATACCAAATAAAAAATAAAATAATTTAGATAAAAACGAACAGTTTTTCCATATGTTTGCCAAACAACGATAGCTTTAATATCCCTTATAAAACTTCCCCACAAATATGGCAGCACAAATAAAAGTCCTAAATAACCACAGTATTTGCCTACAAAAGCTCCCCGCAACTTTCCTGGGCCGAAACAAATAAAAACTAATGTGAAACAATTTGAACGGACAATAGACAAGGCCGAAACTTAACTGATTACGAGAGACAGAGGAAACAATAAAATTGTGGAGTGGATAGTTCAGACCGCCTCGACACGTCACTGAGATTAGACAAATAGGGGTGTTCACCACCCCCCTGAACCCTACTTTGGTAACTCACAATTTTGCTGAAACATACTTTAGTCCTTACTAACATCAAAAATGCTGATCTATGCAATTTTGTTGTTGCGTATAATATTTTCAGGTATTCTTTTATTGAAATAAAAGATATCTTTACGGATTTTACTCGCGTTAATAAGGTTTTAACTCGTTCGTCATGGTCATACAGAAGGTAATTTAAAAAATATTTCAATAATTATTATGTAAACTTGATGAAACTGGTTATGGCAAACTTTGTGATTTAAAAAAAACTAGATGTTTATCAATTCGCGACATTCAGAATAGTATTTGAAATTATAAAAGAAATAAAATTCCTTAAAACAAACTAGCAAATATAGGGGTTCTTAAAACACTGTGCTGGGTCCCAAGCAGCTGACAATTTCCAATTATCTTCTCTATTGAACTAATATTTTATAAAAACTCACGTATCATTGTGGATTTTACGTCACACTTCTTCCTATTACTCGTAGGATATATGTGTGAGTATATAACATGTCATTAGTTGTAAAAGTACTAATAAAACAGACTTTTATCGGGTAACGCAGTCTTTCATTGGTCGTCCCGGTTCCCACATTGCAATCATTACAATGCCCATCATCGGTGTGGCCTTTGCCCTGCAGTGGGATGATTGTAGGCCACTACTTTACTTTCCCCGGCAGCAAATGGCAGCATCGCTTTTTGACGTTATGGTGTTAATTAGCATTCTCTAGGAAACCGCGCCATATTGTTTACATACGGTAGGTCCTAATAACCTATCTATCTTCAGTTTTTGCATATCGGAGATAGAAAACAACTTCTGCCTTTGTTTCTCTGGACGGCAAAATCAGAGATAGAAACTGTTTCCTATCTCCGAAATGTCAAAACTGGCGATAGTTAGATTATTGGGACTGGCCGATAGACAACTTTCTAGTGACGATATTCACCGCTGTATTGCGGCCGCTACATGATGGCACCGCTTTTGGAGGAAAACAGAGCTTTAGTATTACAATGGAGGTCAAAATCATTCATAAATCAAATCATATCAATAAATCCCAATACATTGCAATCAAGTACTGTTGTTCAATAAATCAATGGATTGATCAAATATGTCATACTATCTCGTGGTACTCCGCCACCCTTAGAGGGGGGTTGGCATCGCCCCAACTTCTTCATACGGCTGACTGATATTAGAATAAAGAGAGCTGCGGTCGAGAACTGATTACAATGATTTATAACAAAAAGATGTAGGTTTTTGCTAATAAAGTTTTATATCTTGACCTTAAACTTGAGAACCAGTTAACCAACAAAAATTTGAAGTAGATGGACAGATATATAGTGAAAGACTTAATATAGAACTTGTTTTGTGAAAACCGGAAATAACGAAGGTACCTAGTAAATCAAATTTAAGAAAAACCACAAATAATCTATACTAATATTATAAAGCTGAAGAATTTGTTTGTTTGTTTGAACGCGCTAATCTCAGGAAGTACTGGTTCGTATTGGAAAAAATATTTTTGTGTTGGATAGTCAATTTATCGAAGAAAGCTTTAGGCTATATAACATCACGCTGCGAAAAATGTTGTAAAAACGGGAAAAAATATTCATATTATTCGGGGTCATAATAACAGAATTTGGAGCGGACGAAGTCGCAGGCAACAGCTAGTTTACAAATAAATGATCAATACTACTTCTGATCAAGTTTGAACGCATCATTTTCATACTAACAATACTCAAAACTTTAAATCAATATTGATATAAAAACAGTAAACAGAATACATATAAACATTAGAAAAAATTGCGAACACTAAACACGAAAATTCGTCAAACTATCTCGTGTTTTTACAAGTGAGATGAGAGTACTCTTTCAACTATTAAAAGTTATTAATTAATCCTGCATTCCATTAAGCAATATGTTTTCGTAAAAAACCTTTTGAGACTTCACTTAACATGAACTTGACGTTGCATGTTAAAACTATCTGAGCATTTAAGTGTAAGTAAGTACCTAAGTTCTTGAGTGGAGACCGCGTCACGGCAAACGTAATGTAGGACGCCCTCAGGCCAGGTGGAGTGATGATTTGCGCAAGGTGGCTGGCAGGAGCTGGATGCGAGAAGCCGAGGATCGGCCTAAGTGGCGTGCAATGGGGACTACCATAGATTTAATATAGATGATAGATTGGCAATTGAATCCTGAAAACGAGACCAAAACTAGGTTACGCTAGTGTGCATAAAGTGAGCATGTGCGTGAGATAAATAGTGCAGGTACTGCATTGTCTGCTTGCTTTCGATATCGATTCCATCGACACAGTTTACGTTGACGCAGGTGACTTATTTTTTAGTATTATTAAAAGAACGCCAAAAAACTGCAAGTAAATACCTAGAAATGTTTTTTATTTTATAATTACTTATCCCCGAACAAAATCAATTTATTGTAAAAAATATCGTAGGCTTTACTTGCCAGTATTTAACAATTTTGCCTCATTTTGCGATCGCGATCGCCAAAGTTGAAATAAAACTGATATTTATTTTTCAATTACACATTACAAACGTACACTAAATATACATATATTTAATGTTTAACTAATGGGGATAGATGGGGGCTTGAACAATATGGACATTGATCCAGAGCGTAATTTTACAGGCTGATCGCCTCTGTGTTAAAAACACTTAGGGTCCAAATGTAAACTGCAAATGCTCGAATATTTATTGGGCGAACATTCTTTTCTGGTAGGCAATTTCAAGCATTTCTAACGTATTTTAACAATTTAGGCTGTATGCGGTTTACAATGTGAAATATGTCAGCTAATGAAATGTCGATAAGATATCATCGACAACGTCAATCACTAAAATACAAAAGTGACGTTAGTAATTGTTGAAATTCACGTATTTGATATTATTTTTAATTGAATTCATATGAATTTAAATCATTGTCCTGGTGAAATGCCCTATCAATTAGTATACAAAATTTTAGTCAAAGCTCTGAAACATTGCATTTTGCTGCTGGTAATCGCGATTGTGTGTTGACGTGTGAAATGTACAATTATGTTGGTTCCCTTTTTTAGATGAGTTACTTCCAGGTACTGAACATGTAACCATAATGAAAATACATCAACTCGACACTTTTTTACAATAATAAAAATGAAACTAGTAAAACTAAAGGGAATATTGTGTTGCGCGTGACAGACGTCAGAACTCAGAAAAACGCTACGGGTTCCTAGCGTGTACGTGAACGGCCTTGTGATCTATCTCGTTCTATCGTATAGCTGCATTGTATTCTGTCTCTTTTCATTGCCAATCTATCAGCAGTATATTAAATCTATGGGGACTACCGTTTCTTTGCTCACCAGTTGGCGCCACTGTAGACTGAGGTCCGGAGGTATAGCTATCAAAGGCGATTGGCGCCGAAACAAAGTGTTATATCTTGAATCTAATTAAATTGTTTATAAATAACTATCTTGATATCAACAAACTAACTTCTGAAATAGTTGCTCTTGAGGCCGCCTATTTTTGTGCTTTTTCTTAGTTCCGCTTTTAAAGCGTTCACATTAATCGCCAAATAATCCATATTTACGATATTTTACGAAGGAGATCACTTTCCAGCAGGTAAATTAAAGAAATTATAATTTATGCGACAAATTCCGCTAAAACCAGTACAAAGTGAATGATATTAGACCTCACGCGACACAAGCGCCTCTAGTGGCAAATTCACTAGCGATAGCCCCCATTGGAGAGGCCTATGTCCAGCAGTGGACTGTGATAGGCTGATGATGATAATGATGATGATGATGATGATACCTAAGGTACCTGTTTAATTTTAGTTGAGCGAATTAGAATGAGGTAAATTAAAATAGTTGTACAAATATGTTTGTTGTAAATAATTAATGTAGACAATCACAGATTGTTCTGATGCAAAAGTTAATGGCTATTAACGCACTTCTTTTGTAAAAACAAAGAATAACGAAAGCACTTATAACCCTTAGAAATACGCAAAACATTTTGTTTTCTACATTGACCTATGTGATCGAACTTGAGTGAGACCACAGAGCTTGTTAAAAGACCACGGAGAACACAAAGGAAAGTGATGATGACCACCTGTTTTCTTCTTTTAATGTTGCCTTAACAGATTTTTAATGCAGATGCGCTGCGTCAAAATTTTTAAAAAAATATATTTTAAGGGGACTAATAGAGCTATGTGCTGCACCTAATTTATATAGTTTTATTACTTCTAAACAAAATCAATTCTCAAAAAACTAGAACAGTGTCATTTTAGCAAATTACCTAATCCTTTATAAGTAACTAGCGGTCCCCCGCGACTTCGTCCGCGTAAATTTTGGATTTCCTACGAGCATTATTTTGGCGCGGAGTTCGGACTTTATTGTAGATAATGATGTCCTCTACAAAACTGTAGTACATTATTTTGCTCTATTGTCAATAGTTTTCGCAGCGATCGCAATTTAATGATTTTCCTTTCACACCTTCGGTTACATAATCGAATTTTTCATACGGATCCCTTACTTTTTTAATAATGTAATATAGCCTATGTCCATTGCAGATAAAGCAGGATTCTTATGGTGAAAGAATTTTTCAAATCGGTCCAATAGTTTCGGAGCCTATTCGATGCAAATAAACAAACAAACAAATCTTTCCTCTTTATAATTATTTATTATATTATTAGTATAGAAATATAGGTGATTAATAAATGTAATAATAATTTAAAAAGCCGAATACAAGATGCATCTATTTATTATAAGAATTATATTTGAGCTTCCAACTGCATTGGTAAAAACAATCGTTCACTGAAACATAATAATAATATGCTTATGTGAGCATAACGAACACTACTTATTTACGTCTGAAGTCCCAACTCGAGACATCTCAAAGAGTATTGTGTAGTTGAATATTGCAGCAAATATCCTTAGTTCCTTTCTTATATTATAAATGCGAAAGTAGCTGTCTGTCTGTCTGTTTATAACGCCATCAGGCCATCACGCCCAAACTACCAAGTGATTTTGATAAAAACTTCATGCAAAGATAAAATATATAAGACCATCAGAGGACTACTAGCGCTAAATGTTGCCCCTAATTGATTTAATTATATTGCTTCTAAACAAAATCGATCCTTAAAAAAACTAGAACAGTATTATTTTAGCAAATTACCTTTAGTATTTAATAAGTTTTGTAATTCTCTCTATTAATTTTGAAGTTCAAGATTCAACAAAAGCTCTGAATGGTCTATTTGTTTTTTTATTAAGCATTTTTTATTTTATGAATAAGACAAATTGCCTCGCGATCAAAAACAACTCATCCGCACGCATCGCTTTAAAAGATTAACAGTGGAGTGACCGGAGGGCGGCCTCCGTCACTCGCCGCGTGCACCTGACAGAGGGAATTATAACAATGCACGAAATATAACACGGTTGGGCCCGAAGAAATGCATCTATGATACGATGCAGGATCATTTTAAATGTAATTAATTGATGTAGGTATTACGTTAAACACCATACAGTGCTACGTCTTTAGTTGCCGCTGAAGGTTGTTTCCCGCCACCAGGCGAGGAAGCGAAAGACTTTGGGCTAAAATAGCCCATAGTTTAGCACAAAAAAATTTGTTAGTAAATTGAGATCGCAATATTTTCGTATTTACAATAAGAGTGTTATGATGACGTCATGGCGGAGTGGCGTACACACCGGTTTTCAAGGTGTCGCCTGCTCCGAGGTCTCGGGTTCGATTCCCGGACGGGTAAATGTAGAAAAAATCTGTTTTTCTACATTTTCTCGGGTCTGGATGTTTGTGGTACCTTCGTTGTTTCTGGTTTCCAAAATACGAATGCTTTAAATAGTTATTCAAATTGGGATCAGAACAATGTATGTGATGTTGTCCACATTTATTTATTTATATGATGAATTCCACCTTTAAATTTATTATTTGTTTAAAGTAAGTATTACGCTTATTTCAGTGCCTCGTATTCAGCGTAAGATCATTAATTGAGTGGACGCGTGTTGATGACGTGATAACTGACAACCGGACGGACGTTAGTTAATGCATTATTATGATAACTTTACTGTCTAAATTCGTTTTTAATTTCCTTTTAAATAATGGGGAAGCTCACCATCTGGCTTGAGGAGGGTATGAAAATCTTTGGTTAGGGACTGCAGATTGTGGAAGAAGTAAACAAAATACAATTTAATCAATTAAATGCTTTGGACCGTCTTAGGTGGGACAAACCTACAAGTACCCTATTGGGGTGGGGAGATCTACCTCCTAGTGGTCCACCCTGGGCAACGGCATCTTTGCTTTTCTAACCAATGATGACGGCTAACAGATCCCTCTGCGGTGGTAGGCTTCGTAAAAGGCCGCCTGGATGCTACCACCCTCCTGCCGGAGTACAGCGCCAAACAGTTTTTCTGCGTTCCACTGGTGTTTGGGAGAACCAGTGCCTCTGGGTAAGCTCACTCTATCTTAGGCTCCTTCTTAACCGTAGAGTTAGGTATGTAGTCAAGAGCAAGCCCATATTTATAAAAAAAAAACATAATTTTCAAGAAATTTCATTTTAAGTTACATCACCAATTTATTTTCTTAAAAAAGAAATAAACTAACTCTGCAAAATAGCGGAAGCAAATGGTAATAGAAATAACATGCCCTTGTTAGCAGTTTCCTGAACAGTCAGATGAAAGCGCTAAGCGCCCACAATATTGTATCGTGATATGTCTAAAAGGTTTATTGAGATATCTCACAATACCTACCAAGGCTGGTCAGATTATGCTGTGACGTGTGATGTTAAAACACAGCAGCACCACTCCATCTTGTCTTATGGGTGTCATAAGAGGCAAGAGTCGTAAGGCGTGATAAAATGTCGGAAAAAGAAACAACGTCTTATCTCCACCGTTGACCAAACTGCGATGCTTATCAAGACCAGCGTGATGTTTATAGAAACTGATCCTTTTACTAATAGGATTATTTTCTAAAAGGCTTTAAGAGAAACCTACCTATTGTATGGTCCAATTATGGATTGATAAGAGCTGACAGTGATAAATTTGTGTTTGTAAACAACATCAGTGAGCCCCGCAGCGACATATTATAACAACTAGATTCCCAGTTCGATAACGCCCCGTTGGTCTAGTGGTTTAAATACCGGGCCAAGATCTCGGGGTCTTGGGTTCGATTCTCGGGTCGGCCAACCAAAAGTTTCGAATTTTCGAACATTGCTCGGGTTTGTGATCACCAACCCGCATTTGGCAAGCGTGGTGATTATACCAGTACCCATCACTGCTGTGGTAACTTGAATTCAATGATGGAGGCCTTTTCCGTGCTGTAAGTTACTAAGTGCAACATAAAGAGAGAAAAAAACATATTGACAATATTACATTTGAATAATAATATGTATACTTACAAAATTTGATACACACAAACATATAAAATACATAAATACTATATTCTACGTAAAATCAGACAGATATATAGCATTAGCGTGACAGAAATAGCGCTTTGACTCTAGCCTTAAAGATATGAGGGACTCTGATTCTCTGACAGACAAGGGTAAAAAGCTCCATAGATGGACAGACTGTAAAGTAAAAGATAGTTAGTACTGTAGTACCCTATTACTAAGACTTCGCTGTCTGTCCGTCTGTCCGTCGCTCTGTCACCAGGCTGTATCTCAAGAGCCTCGATAGCTAGACAGTTGACATTTTCACAAATTATGTATTTCTATTATAGCAATAACAACAAAGACTAAAAACAAAATAAAATAAATATTAAAAGGGGGCTCCCATACAACAAACGCGATTTTTTTAAGCTTCTCTTGCTCGATATTAATAATGGCAATAGATAGGCACTTGAGATATTCAAATAAAACCGGCCAAGTGCGAGTCGGACTCGCGCACGAAGGGTTCCGTACCAAAACGGCCAAAAAAAACGGGTTTGTTGTATGGGAGCCCCCCTTAAATATTTATTTTATTTTGTTTTTAGTATTTGTTGTTATTGCGGTAACAGAAATATGTAATTTTCAACTGTCTAGCTATCGCAGCTCTGGAGATACAGCCTGGTGACAGAGCGACGGACAGACGGACAGACAGCGAAGTCTTAGTAATAGGGTCCCGTTTTTACCCTTTGGGTACGGAACCCTAAAAACACTCAATTGTATTTGAACTTTAATATTAAACATTAAAATTAAAATAAAATTTATGTTTACTTACATACACAAAACGCCATTTTTTTGCCTAAATTTGCTCGACATCAATAAATGGTAACAGGTAGGCACTACATTAACTAAATTAATGTAGGTTCCTACTATTGTTTACCTAGTCAATGGTACGGAACCCTTCGTGCGCGAGTCGGACTCGCACTTGACCAGTTTTTATTTTATATCACATGCCTGCCATACATGAGTTAGTGCAAAGAAATACCTTGCCGATCATCTTCAGAAATATCAACATTGAATAAATCTTAATTTTAATCTTTAGACAAGTTTGAAGTTGTTCCGTTTGAGTTTGCGAGTAGTCGTTCGGTGAGATTAAAAACTAATTTCCCTGCTTCCCAGTCAGTCAAGATTGTTTTAAAACAATATTCTGAAGTTATACTGGTATTCTTAACGAGTAGTTTGCATTGTATCCGTGTAAGTTTTTCACAATCTATACTTTGATGCTGTGGCTTATTTGTAACCGGAGTCAGAAGGAGAGTTATGTGTTTCGAGAATATATATAATATATAATATGTATGTATTTGTATCTATATTTGTTTGGCATTATGCCCTACAGCCCAAACGGCAATATTTTTTTGTTTTTGTTAGAAATCATAGCAGTCGGGATTTTGTTTGTTGCTGTTATTGCGCCAACAGAATTATAGGTATATTTTATGAAAATTTCAACTGTCTAGCTATCGCGGCTCTTAAGATACAGTGTAGTGACAGACAGATGGACAGACAGCGAAGTCTTAGTAATAGGGTCCCGTTTTTACCCTTTGGGTACGGAACCCTTAAAATGTGTCTACATTAGCTCAAGTTTGGGTGTCTGTGGTATCTTTCCTGTTTCTGATTTCCAAAAAACAAGTTCCTTAAATAGTAGCTTACTTTGGATCAAAACTGTATGTGATGTTGGCTACATTTATAATGACATCTTCAAAATCATTTCGTGATTGGTGGAATATTACAACTAAACATAAAACATAGTCAAGGCCCTCCTCCTTTTTTTAAAATCGGTTAAAAAGTACGTACAAACAGTTACTGTTTAAATACTTATATCTTAGTATTTTTTGACGATCTACTTGACAGTCAGAACACAGACCCCATAAAACCAGCCATAACATATTACGCTCACTTTTTAAAGTTAAGTAAAAGCTGTGGGTCAATTTCTGAAATCTGTTTTATGCTTTGATTCTCAAAATATCCTTAAGTCTTCTAGGTAAGGTTTGGAATCGTTTACACCTTATATTTATGTGTATAGTCAGACACGAAAAAAGAGCATGTATCTGTTTGAAAAAAAAAACTCTGTAGATCTTGGTAATATTTTTATTTTTTTAATTTATTTATTTAGTTTAAACCCTGCCACACCAATTTTATCGCCCCTAAGGATGTGGCTATATAAGCTATATAAGTAACGATTTTGATTAGAAAAGTATTTACTTTTCTAATCAAAATCGTTACTCCCGAATGCATTTCGTTACTTGCATTTTCCGTATTAGGTCGCGAAAGTACCGTTTATGCGTGTGTTATAACGTTTGCTGCTCGTATGTTTTATGAATGCGTGCGTTATTCGGTAATTTGAAAAAAAAAGACAAATATGCACCTTAATTTTGTAATTTAGAAGTATTTTATCTGCATATTACGATTGATGCGATTCCGTGATATCATATTTTATGTATGATATCACGTACGGAATGCAACTCGATTTGTTGTTCCACACTGTGTTATTAATGAGGTATCAGAAGTAACGAGTAACGTAACGATACGAAAGTAACGAGTACTTTTTGTCAAAGTAACGAGTTCATACGGGTACGAAATTTATCGTTACTTTTACACCTCTGATCAAAAATACGATTTGTTCTAAATTTTGTAAGCGCACTCAACCAGTATCTTACAGATCGAAGAATCGGATTCCAGTTTTTTTACTCGAAGAGACAATATTTTTCAGTTTTAACCAGAGATTTAATTTTTTTTTGTAAATTCCTCTTATCGTCGACACAAAAAATATCTTAATAGATCAAAAGTTCAAGCATAATTATGGTGGTGGCTTTGAGTCTCATTTATTGCACTCAAAATGAGCAAAATTCAAACATTTACTATATCAATCCCGATGCCACAAGGTAATAAGAAATAAGAAAAATATTTGTAATATGTCTTTAGCGATATATAATAACTTACCTGACGAACTAAAAATACTCGAAGGAAATGTATTTAAGAGAAAGCTAATCAGTTGGTAGCTGAATAAGAGTTTTTATAGCCTCGACGAAGATTTTAACGTAAAATAATTGATTAATTTATGACTCTTTAATATGTATATTTTTTTTGTTTTGACATTGTTAATTTAATATTTGACATTCGTGTATTATATTTAATAATAATAATAATAATAAAGTATTTATTCGGTCCAAATATTTTTTACAGCAATTTAAGTGTTGACTTCCTCTATTAAGTACATAAGTACCTGTGTTGGAGGGAGTCACTCTTCCTTAACTAATTAGTATTAACTTAACCTACACCTTAATTATTACAGAAAAATTACAAAAATATGCAAGTGTGTGTTGTGTGTGTGTGTAAATGTGTGTGTGTGTGTGTGTGTGATTGGTGTGTATGTGTGTATGTGAAAGGGCATCTGTAAACAAACAGAACAGTAACTGTAAACAATTCGTGCGTAAAATAACTTAATTAATCAAGATCAAGATCATGAACATGATGATAAGATTTTTTCCGTCTCATTATAGTCTAGATTCTTTAGCCGTTTCATAACTTCTTTTTTGCATTCTTTTGCCGTCAGCGAGTAGATTTTTAGAATTTTATTTATTTTGTTGTAAATTTTTGATGATAAGTGTGTGAACTGAAACTTAGCGAACTGAGTGTGAACATATGTTATTGGAGCTACTTTATCCTTTCTTCGTCTTGTTACATTATCAGAGCAGTATCCTATAGACTTGTGTTTTTTTAAAATAGTGTTCAGTATATAAAGCTTTCTAACCGTAAGTAAGTCTGCAATCAAATATAAACGTTGAGTAGAAAAACGCCTTTTTTTAAAGAACATTACTTTTAGCAAAGTTCTCTGAGCACGCTCAACCTGAAGAAATTTGGTCTTAAGAGCACCTCCCCACAATGCAATGCAATATATAATGATTGACTGTGCTAATGCCACATATATTTCCTTTAATAATTGTTTATCAGTAATATGCCTTAGTTCCTTAAATACCCAGATCAATTTCCGCAACCTATTGGAAACTAGATCAATGTGACCTCGCCAGTTAAGTCCCTGATCTAATATGACTCCGAGATATTTTGTAGATGTAACCTTACTTATAACAGGACATGTGCAATATGGGCCCAACGCATGGTCGCACCGATGAATTTTAATCTCAAAAGCTGCATCAGGCTGATACCTGTCACATATTGAGAAACACATGTAATTTGTTTTTGAGGTGTTAAGCGTAAGCAGGTTTGCAGTTAACCATTCAGCAATTTTGGTTAGTGCTTGCTCAGCATGACTCTTTACACAGTTCCATGTATCTCCAGTAAAGACCAGGGCAGTGTCATCTACGTAGGAAAATATCTTGGTGTTTGGGATCATCATATTGCAGAGGTCATTTATGTATACCAAGAACAGTGTTGGTCCCAGCACGCTCCCTTGCGGGACGCCATAGCTTACACCGGCAATATTACTAACTGTTTGGTCGAGCTTAACTCTCTGGGACCTTCCATTCAGGTAACTCTTAAGAAGTTCAAGGGGAGTACCCCTAATTCCCACTTTTTCCAGCTTCTGTTGCAGGATGGGGAGGGACACCGTGTCGAATGCCTTTTTTAAGTCGAGGAATACGGCCAGACATTTATCTTTGTTATCAAGACTTTCAGCAACCACAGAGGTCAGCGCTGCCACAGCATCTTCGGTGGATCTACCAGCACGAAATCCATATTGTGAATTTGAGAGGATGTTATATTTATTTAAATAATTTAGAAGCCTTTTATTGAGTATTTTCTCCAGTATTTTAGATATTGATGGCAGAACCGATATAGGTCTGTAGTTGTTAACATTCCCCTCATCCATGATTTGATCTATGACATTTTTATATGATAAAATAAATTATTAACTGATTAAAATTGTTATAAATATTTGCACGTCTGCATGCAGGCTAAATACATAGGAATAAGTAATAGCTTTAAGATCTGCATTGTAAAACTTACATGTAACCTGTATTCTAGCAAATAAATAATTGAATTTGAATTTTTTTGATTCCTTGAAAATTCAATTTGTACTGATAAATAATTGAATAGCTCAATAAACAGTTCCAAAACATTACTTATTCAAATTCAAATTCAAATTTAATCATTCACAACACGTTAACATAAGGTGATATATTTATGAAAAAAAGATGTTCAAACATGTTTCGCTAAAAATAGCATGCAAATGTCGAGTAAAAATATAAATAAATATTACTAACTAATTTAAATGTCAAAAACTTGAACTAAACAAAATGCGATGTGTGCGATGAATTCAATAAAGTTAATACGATTAAAACATCTAATAAAATTCAGCTGACTGTACCAACAATATTTCACATCTCGCTAAAAGTTCTGCTAACGGTTGTACTTTTTTAAACTGGCTCGGTCGTTTGCGATAAATCAAATAAATCGTCCACATCCACGGTTTGCGAGTTGCTCTTAACATAATTAATACGTACGGACCCCTCTTGTGTAATAAACGCGTTTACGTGGCGGTACGGTAGATGGCGGTGTGAGACAATTACATTATGGTGATAAATTGTTTTTATCAAACCTATCTTGATCATCATCTTTTGATCTCTTTCATTTATTTATGTATTTGGGTATTTGTGTATGTATGTTTATTTATTTATATTGTTTATGTAGTTTATTATGCGTGTTATACTGTATTTGAATTTAAATCTATTTTATTTTGTAATGTTTACATTTCATCCGCCGCCTTCTCCTTTCAACTCTGATTTAACTCTCCTCTAGATTGTCTGGTAAAGACCGCTTCAAGCGACAACACCGCCTAATTGTACAACCTTTGATTTATCTTATATATAATTTTTAATTTGTTTGATGTGCAATAAAGAGTATCTACATAGGCTGCACTAAAAGTATCGGATGTGGTATCGGGAATGGAATATTTCCACTGTTCCTGTCATATTAAAATCTTTTTAATTGCAAACTCCTTGGTTTTAAAAATCGAATACCATTTATTCATTTAAAAAAAGATTCTCGGTCTTATCACAAGGTCTTGACAAAAATGTTTAGTCGTTGAGAAAATGGAATTGACTAGAGAAAATTCAAAAGCGATGATTTATTATGACTTTCGAAGTGGTTTAACAAAAAAACAGTGTGTTGACCGGATGATTTCTGCATTTGGTAATGAAGCCCCATCCAAAACCACAATTTATCGCTGGTTTGCTGAATTTCAACGTGGACGTGTCAAGCTCAGTGATGATCCCCGTCAAGGTCGTCCAAAAACTGCAGTCACCCAAGAAAACGTTGATGCTGTGCGTAAGCTGATTGAGGAAGATCGACATGTGACGTGCGTCAGAATTCTCGAAAGATTCCACGCAGGATCCTCAAATGCTGTATATAATATCGTATCAGGTGACGAATCTTAGATATACGCGTACGAACCCGAAACAAAAAACCACTCACGAGTTTGGGTGTTCGAAAATAAGTTAAAGCCAACAAAAATTGTTCGTTCACGGAGTGTTGCAAAAAAAATGGTGGCCATGCTTGTCTCCAAAAACGGCCATGTTGGGACTATTCCTCTTGAGGGACAAAGAACGGTTAATGCAGAATGGTATGCTAGCATTTGTTTGCCACGTTTCTGAACTCCGTAAAGAGAACTGAAGCTGTGGACGCCTACAAAATGGCCATTTTGGAGACCCAAACTTCCGAATGGAATGGTTGCTTCAATGATTTGTCCCGTCGTATGGAAAAATGTGTCAAATTTTGCAGAGAATACTTTGAAAAGCAATAAATACATTTTTAAATAGTAATGTTGTGTCACTTCCTTGATTCCCGAAATTTTCAGTGCCGCCCTCGTATCCGTCAATTGCGGTGCTAAATCGGTTTGTTTTTTATTACACCTATCTTGATCACTACCCAACATTCGTATACTGCTAGACCTCCAAAGAGTTTGTTACACTCGCCACACTTGGCAGACTAGCTTGCGACCCATTTTTATCCATAAATTATTATAAGCTCAGCAGTATCTTAGCTTGATACTCGAATAATTTTATGCCTACAATTTATGAAACTATGAATGATTTTGGAATATTATGGGATCTAGTTTTTTTTAAATCTTGGTTTTCTTATTACTCCACACAGTAAGTATGCAATAGCGGGTATATAATTTAAGTGTCATTTTTTTATTATAAAGTGTTACAAGTTTTTTTTGATATGATCTTAAATAATGTAAATATAAATAATATAAGATAAAAATATTTAAAACTTATATTTTATTTTAGAGAAACACCTTTTTTCGGTAGCTTTTTTTTGGTGACTGTGGCGAAAATGTAACTTTATGTTCCTACTAGTTCCTAAAGTCTTGAAGTTTTTCAACATCTTTTACACAATATCTATATAATTTAGTGCTTTATAGCAACCTAAGGAATCTTGACTATCCTGGCACAAAATCCATATAATATGTTTCATCTTGGGAATCAATCATAATATTTAAAAAAATCTCATCTTTTAACAACGTGCGAATTTGAGGACTTTCAAATATTCCAGCGTTTATCTTTTCCTGCTGAACTTAAAAAATGTTTTACAAATATATTTAAATCATTCTCCTTCCTTCTCCAACGCTTTTACGAACTGTTTCATCATACTAACTTAATATGTATATATGATTTTTCTCTGCTTAAAAACTTTCTTTTGTTAAAAAAATTGTTATTTAATTATTATTATTATTATTTTTTCCCATCAATGACTTTTTGTTTTCTTTTTGTATTGTTTTTTCTGTGATTCAACTGTTTTTTTTTTTATTTTAATTTTGATTTTTGATTTTTTAATTTTTATAAAATAATTTAATTTTAATTTTAATTTGTTTTGTATATTGTTTTTTTTCCAGTGCCTACTGGGCTCCCACTGAAAATCAGCGTCGCAGTATGCCTTAGGCTGTTGCGACTAATGCTGAGTGGGGGCCTTTTTGGCACATTCATTGTACCTATTTTTTTTTCTGTAAACTTTTTTTCGAAGTGCCAAATAAACATTTATTCATTCATTCATTCATTCTCAAATGCATGGCACGCGTTCTTCAATGTTGATCAACAGGCAAAGATTCTCTCAAAATAATGACTGATTTCTCGGACAGTAACCCGGCGAAGGATGCCTGGGGTCACGTGGAGTACGTGCATGTACGAAATATTCTAGTTAAAAGCAAATTTCGTCAAAAATTTAAGCACTTGTGTTATAAGTAGCTGACCTTAACAGTTTATTAGTTTAAACTTATGATACGCCAAATTATAAAAAAACTAGAGCCAATTAAATATTTTCACGAACATATTCGCATATTTTGGTTATTTTTGTTTGGTTACTTTGTACCACCTTTATACCGTGTTTTAAGCAAATAAAAAATATTTCTATTTCTATTTCTATTGAAATCTGTTGAGATATCCATGGCAACAAACAAAAAAAAATTTTTGTTGAGCTGTGTAATCAATGGGCTTGCACTTAACTACATACTTAACTTGACGGTTAAGAAGAAGCCTAAGATGGAGCGAGCTTACCCAAAAAGTGGCACTGGTTCTTCCACACACCAGCGGAACACAGAGGCACTGTTTGTCGCTGGACTCCGGCAGGAGGGTGGTAGCATCTAGGCAGCCTCTTACGAAGCCTACCACCGCAGAAGGAATGTTAGCCGTCATCATTGGTTAGAAAACCCTTTTGGTTTTGGTCTTGGTCCATATAGATAAAGATGCCGTTGCCCACGATAAACCAAACCAGCAGCGGAGTGATTTGAGAGATCTAGGAGATAGATCCCACCGCCCCAAATCACTCTACTGCTGGACACCCTTGGCAGATGATTTGGCGATCATAGTTTGGCGGTGGTGCCCATATCCTTCTGATAGGACTCTTTTGGTCGCCTCTTAAAAGTAACAACCCATTTTCGGTCACTTTTGAGCACGGGTCTCTCTCCTTTGTAAGGAAGGGGTCGCCTCTTACTACCATAGAAAGAAAGAGGTATTTTTCATGTGCCGGCAAAAGTCGCTAAATAGGATAGGACATACTGTGAGGCATGTCTTAACATATTTTTATTATAAGTATGATTTAATAATACAGACAGAGGCAAATACGGACATTTGGTTGCGTCTTACCTCTGCGTTGAGTTGAACATAGAAATATTGTTTGTTATAAGTTTTTTTACATTAAAATCAGACTTTACACAAAATGACAAAGCGGAACAAACCAAACTTTTACATTTTATTTGAACTTTTAAGCAAAATATAAAAATGAAATGGCAAAAACTTTGCAAATAACATCCGGGATTTGTTCTCCAGTATTAAATTTTAGTACACCAAGTTTGCTAAATCAATACCATTACCTAAGTAAAACTTTCTACCTCCGTTTAACAATTTTCACAAAATTATTATGTAGTTAAAAATGCAAATTCCACAAAATTTCTCGATGTTAATGAAATTTTGCAGTAAATACAAATTTTAATGTAATGTCAATTTTGTTCTTTTGACTAACGCGCAATAGTTGAAAAAAAATACCATTTCTGGAAATCGTACTAGGGGAGAAGGAGGCACCTTAGCACAGGGGCAGATTTGAACATGTTGATTTCTGACCGTACTTGAGTTGAAGTGCTAACAATATTTATATGGCAATACCTCGAATACCTCTTGCTTTACCAGACGGCTTTATCAGCATTAACAGTCATCATCTCAACCAATCCATGCCCACCGCTGGATATGAGCCTGTCTGGTAGTCTCCACTACGACCGGACGGCTTTTGACGTATACTTATACTTATTATTGTTATATAGGCTGGTCGGCACCTTGAGAATTATCTTTATCTTTATTAAGAAAACAAACAGCTTCTTATGTTACAACTGGCTTAAAATAACACGTATTAAAATTTTCATGGCTAACTAGTAAATAATTGTTAATAAGAAGACAAAATTGAGATTAAAAAAGCGGATAACCAACAACATAATAATTATCTACCACATAATTTCTGAAATAAGAACATTTACTAAACATCATAACACATATACTGTTTTAAACTTTCATGGTCACTATCGTAAGAGTTAGTTATTTCGAGATTTCTACCATGTACCTTGTTTTATTTTATTTTTATTTTATTTTTATTTTATTTTATTTTTATTTTATTTTTATTTTATTTTTATTTTATTTTTATTTTATTTTTATTTTATTTTTATTTTATTTTTATTTTATTTTTATTTTATTTTTATTTTATTTTTATTTTATTTTTATTTTATTTTATTTTAATTTTATTTTTATTTTATTTTTATTTTATTTTTATTTAGAAAGATTAGATTTTGTTTTTTATGAGTTTCCAATATTTCGACACTGTTGCAAGCGCCATGATCGCGAAAGAACTCATAAAAAACAAGGTACATGGTAGAAATCTCGAAATAACTAACTCTTATCATAACACATATTTATTAAAAAAATCATTTTGAAAAACTTGGATATAATCAGGAAGATGTTAAGAGACGGCGATACCTCGCCATTCCCTCGCGGAAGATATTATTATCTATGTGGCTGTATTTCAAGTTGTACTTGTTTGTGACTCGTATAAATGTTAGTACCTATGTTGGATTTGTTACCTAATAAATCTCTTAAAATATTACATTAATTTATATTATTGTCTCTTAAAAATGTTAATGAAAAATAGAAAAGTAGATTTATAACAAGTGAGACGACCTCATCAAATGAGCACCCACTGAACATTAGTTTGTTGTTTTGCTGTAGCTGCATTCATCTTTAAATTGTCCGTAAGGTGGAACTTGCATTATCATAAGATAAGAATGTGTAGTTTTTATAGTTTATCGATGAATGAATATTAACCGTCATCATCATTTTATTTTATTTATTGTAGGGAAAAAAACAGTGTTGCTGCTTGCAACAAGTAGGTTGAGGGGTGGAGAAATGATAGTCGTAGACTTCAGGTACAGTACTTATTTTGCGATTAAAAATTGATAAAATTACAAAATGCGTTGTGTGTGGTGAGTACGAAATTCAAGTTGATAGTGTCCGTTGCTTCTGTTAACGGCTCCTGTCCGCCCCCGTCAGAGGTTTCCTATTGGCCGCTGCACTTATCGCGTCATGAGCAACCAATAAGAACGGCTGTAGATGTCGCGATGTATTCCGGTTAGATTATTGACGGTGTTGCCGCAACAAACAGTTAACAATTACAAATAAATTCAACATAAATGTTGTACATAAACCAATGAAGTCTCCACTTATAGTAATAACATTAAATCATCATCATCAGCCTATCGCAGTCCACTGCTGGACATGGGCCACTCCAGTTGCACGCCACTTATGTCGATCCTCGGCTTGAGAAAATTAACCATATGACATAATTTATTTCATAAATAAATCTCAAATCTTTTGCCACAAACCAAACTAAAACGTCGAAAGCTAAGTAATTCTTTCGAAAATGTCATCGTATTAAAATTATTTTTACAAATCCTCGACCTATCGAGACGAGAGATCCATTAGAGAATCTCTCAGGCCATTTAATTCGGCAAAATCTTTATTAGAATTCGAAGAGCCAGAAGTATGCATTAAAGCAGATATTGTTTCGCTGTGGCGTATTTCCCTTGGGATAATATGACAGAGATTAGGAATACAGAAGGGACAAAAAAAAAATTGTAAGCAGATTTATGCCTATCACATGCATTAGTAACGTAATATGAAATAATAAGCCCAGCCAGTTTATAAATATTACAGCAAAAATCTTGGGTAGGTAATTATTTTTGTGCTTGTATGTCCATTACAAATTATCACAAGCAAAAATATATTTTTGTCATCAATTTCTACAACGAATATTATTAATAATATACAGTATTGATAAATCTAGGGATAATATAGCATCTAATGTATTGTGTAGTGCCGGAACTTTAAAAGAATAGCTGTCCCTTTTCTTCCAATGGGTGTTGTGAGGGACTAAAGAAATGCTGCCAGAAGAACACAGAAAATAGAGTCTTTTCTCCCTTATACATACATACACTGCGATTGACAAGCCGCCTACAAAGCGTGGCGAGTATGTCTGATTAATAGGCAGTTGATGATAAGGATATTGCATTATTGTAATTTTTTGTTCATTAATATACATATATCTCCACAGTAGCACTGTATTAACTCCATAAAAAATCCTCTGATTATGGTAGGCCTCTCCAAGTCTTAAATGGTCTTCTTATGTCTTACCCCAAACACACTTTTCTGGATATTTTTTTCATTAAGCATCAAACATTTTCTTACATAAAAATCTTATCCTTACACAAATACAAAAAAATGAGATCAAATTTGATGCCAATCGGAAGTTATGCGCTTGCATACATTTTGGTGATTCAATTTTATTTAAATACTTCAATTTGATTTATCCTCTAATCTTCATAGTTAAATTAATAAGGAAATTATTCAAACATTTTAATGGCTAAGCAATTGTACTCTATAATCCTTATTGAAGTGGGCCCCGCCCGCGCGGCTTTCTTGCCTATTCTGCCTACGATCGTTACTGGCTAAATTAAAACTTTCTACAGCCATCACCTCATCGGGGACCGACGCTCTTTTTCATTAATATCCTCCTTATTGCTTTCAATAAGTTGATATTCATTTAGATTATTTGAATGAAAAAATTTTTCGGCCCGTTGTATTTTTTATTTCGATATTCATAACTGTATGCCTATCTTACTTAATAGTATTAGCATTAATAATACGAAAGTTTGGATGGATGTTTTTTACTCAATCACACCAGAATTGCTGAATGGATCTAGATGAAACTCGTCACAGAGATAGATTATAGACTAAAATAGCATTTGAACTAATTTTAATTCCGAAAAAAATACGGTTCTCATGGAATAGTTTTTCTTATTTGTGTGTCGTGAAAAGTAACTGAAGAACCTTAAAAAGACGGGAAGTAGCGTCAATCTGCAATCGCCATTCTGCCTTCCAAACGTGGCGATTAGTGCATGTCGAATGTGTTGTCATTGAAGGATAGTACTTCACGTAAGTCATTTTTAGGAACTTCTTAAGAGATATAAAAAACCTTTTTGAATAATTCCCAACAGCGGCTGACAGGACCGCTCAACGTATGGAACTGGACTGGACTTACGTACTGTTTCCAGAGGACAATGGCTTCCATGCTGTTACTTTTTCGTAATTTCTAGAGCTGTAACAAACCGTATGTATTCGGTACTGAGTAACGAATCGTTACTCACGAATGCATTTCGTTACTCGCATTTTCCGTATTAAGTCGCGAAAGTACCGTTGATGCGTGTGTTGTAACGTTTGCTGATCGTATGTTTTATGAATGCGTGCCTTATTCGGTTAATTGAAAAAAAAACACAAAAATGCACCTTAGTTTTGTAATTTAGAAGTATTTTATCTACATATTACGATTGATGCGACTTCGTGATATCATACTTTATGTATATACGAAAGTAACGAGTTCATACGGGTACGCAATATTTCGTTACCTTTACATCTCTGGTAATTTCAAAGGTCTTTATTGTTCGTATCTCGAATCTGATTGGGTGAAACGACGTGTCTTTCTATTCACTAGCGAATGGCATCAATATGTCAAAACCGCCAAAAAATGAGTTACGTTACGTTAGAACTTCAACGACGCTATGGAAATTGATCTAAGCTAATTCTACTACAGACCGTTTTACACATAACCATGTAAGTATGTAATTCATGCATACAAATGTATTAAAAAGTAAATAGCAGTCATTCAAAGTTCAAATCCTAGCAAATTGAGTAGTCGTAAATCAAATATTTAAGTTACCTTGCAATATTGCATCAAAATTCCTTTTCAAACATCACTTTTGTGTAAACATTTGACCAGTTTCATAAACACAGAATGGATGCTCAAATAGAAAAAAAATCTTACAGAAATCCGAACGTAGTGATTTGAAGCGTTCATTTTTTTGGTAAAATCAAATATTTACTAAAGTCTAGAGCTGAATTAATTCACGAGTTAACCAAACAACGATCAGAAGTTGATTTTTCTTATTACACATCAACCATTCACATATTCTGGTCTTCATGCGTCCTTGGACCACATTCGGGAATAGTTCTGGAAACATACGGGGCTGTATGACGAATAGAAACTTACCGTATTTTTTGAATTAGATGTGTGTGGTGTATTATGCTGTTATAGAGTAACTAGCAAAATCAGAATAACAAGATTGGAATTTTAGATTGTACTTTGTTTTATTTTATCGTGACGTCTTAAATACTTCACAGCGTTTAGAAATGTAAAGTTTTTGAGTAAATTTGAGAAACTAATAATAAGACCAGGATTATTCAATTGGTCACTTTTAATATTAACAAATAATTTATCAAAAATGCCAGGCAAAGGTTCGATTTCCGGTCGGGTACAAAAAGATTCGCATCTTCGAACATTGCTCGAGTTTGTGAACTAGTTATCAGCAAACCCCGCAATTTGCGAGCGTCGTGATTATGCCCGTACTCATCATTTGTTGCTCTAGTAATTGGACTTCAATGATGGAGACCTTATGTGGGACCCTGCAGTGGGATTATTATAGGCCGTTACTATATTTTCAGTAATAGCAATATTGTGTGGCGGGCGAACGATAAGAGATGATAACAATTTAGTTAAACCTGAGTCAAGGTCCCCGCTGAAAATCAGCGTCGTTATAGCCATTAGCTGTCACGACTAACGCTGAGCGAGAACCTTTTTTGACACTCAGTTATTCTATTAGTTTTAATTTAAATTTATTATTCATTGAATGTCTTGTGCATTGTTATGAATCTTTCTTTCTTTCTAAAACAAAACGGAGTGTTTTATCAGTTTTATCACACTAATCGCCATAATCGCCACGCTTGGCAGACAGATAGGTGATCGCAGTTTTTTCAACGATGTTAAAGAGACGCTGCAGCCCGTCTTCTTCTGATAGTACTTCGTCGTCGCCCAATTAGGGTGGAATTACTCTTTCAATGTACCGGCACCACACGACACATACTCTCATTAACACTTTGACAGCGGGACGATTTATTACGCCGCTACCCCTAGTGCGCGGGCGTTTTTCGGCATATTTGTATCGACTATGAAAAAATAACCTATAATACTATTCAAATAGTTCTTTTTGTATCAATTATATATGTTTTTGTATTTTATGAAAAGTAAATAAAAAACGTAATTATATTGTATTAAGTATATAAAAAAATCGTTTCCTATGAGCAATAATCGACAAGAAAAAAAACTCTTACATAAACTAAATCAAAATATTATAACGCGGCGCCCATCTGCGTCACTGGAATTCCTTCCCTCCGCTCCCCCTTTGTACTTACAGCAACGAATTGTATATGTGTGCGTAGCTAAAATACTAAGCTACAAGCACAATAACTCCGAGTCACGCCCTGAGTGCGTGAATTTTAGGTAAACAGTATGAAAGTTGATCACGTCCTCAGGCCGTGCGCCGCGAGTTAAAGAAATTTAAGGAGCACGGACCGAGTTCGTGGGTCGCTGTCAAAGTGTTAATAATAGGGGTTAAAGTATGAAATTGCCGATTATTTTCCCACTTTTTATTTTGTTTATAGTTCTTAAGTATAGTCATATTATTGCGTAATTCTTTTTGTATTGTATCAAAAACTAAATAAAGTAACTTTTGACTACAAAAAAATGCAATACTAGTGCCTATTACTTCAAAGGAAGTCGTTGAAAAGACCCCTTACAATGTGTCAGCTGACCTTCTTGCTTCAATTAAGTATATTTTTTATATTATATACTTTGATTTTCAAAAATTTAAATACTATAATGCGTAGCTTTATAACCATCTAACTTTCGCCTTTAATTGCATCGAAAACGGTTCAGGCGTTTTTAAAAAAACTAAAAAATTGTTAGTATGGAAAAATGACTTTTCTCGATTTCGTCCATACAAAACGGCAATTTCATACTTTAACCCCTAATATTTACCTTTATTCTTTCATTATTCTGCAAAACAGGTGTTGGCTGCACACTTAGATGTTGTCTTTATCATTTATTTATTTATTTATTTGTAAAACGAAGCCCATGTTGTGTAATCACTATGCATAACCTTATGGTAATGTTTTTTTTTTTTATGTAAAATATTTTTTGAAAAATATTAAATTTTGGATCAGACTTTTAATTTTATAAGACGCTATGACGCACAGAGACGAATTACTTTGCTGTGTCGGGGTCTTGGTTGAATGGACCTTGCACAGCTACAGTCACAGTGTGTTTTAAAATAAATAGCTAAACCAATATTTTATATCATTTTTGTAAAAAAAGATTTTTATAAAAAAAAATAACACTTCCAAGATGGATAGTTTAAAAACGTGAGCTTCGTTTTAAAGGTGGTTGAAATACACGGTGTATAGGTTACTACTCTAAAACGTAACTTAGGGCTGATAATTTCTAACGTATACAGCTGTCTCCTTCGGCTATGACCAAGCTACAAAAGGCTACGTTATTAACGCGCATATAAATCGTCGTCGGTAACGTTCGTGATAACATTCCGTATGTCCACAAAAACTTTCTCGTTGTACATTCCGCGTGAGTCCAGCGGAGTGTTTTCCAAGCGTTTTCGCCAAAACGTAAGGCATCCACTTCGTATGCGTGGGAACTGGAGCTCAGGGAAGACAGTAAGCCCAGTATCTTATTGTTAAATTATAACAATTCTATTAAAATCATTTCAAAACATGGTTACACATAAAGCCTAACACTAAAAGCCCGCTACCATGATTCGTCCGATCGAATTGAATCGTTCAGAAAGTAAACTTTATTTGATATTTTAGCAATTAATTGCAATTATAATATCAGTATATAAACTTGAAGAAATTTTTTCCCGCCTGAGACAAAATTTTTCAAGTTTATATACTATACTGATAAGAACTATATTTTAACTAATTAAATAAATGTAACGGCAGGTCAACCTACCCAAAAAGTTATAGGTCATTAAATTGATTTTCAACTTTAAGTCCAACAAGTAGAGATCAATATCAATTGAGAAAATTTGACGTTTTGTGGTAGGTACATTGAATCCCGTTTAGTATTAAATTTAAAAAAAAGTAAAAGTAAAGTAACAGCCTATAATCATCCCACTGCAGGGAAAAGGGAAAAAAATCATTGAATTCAAGTTACCACTGCAATAATGGGAACTGGCATAATCACCACGCTTGCTAAATGCAACATTCGAAAATTCGAATCTTTTTGTTGCCCCACCCGGGGATCGAACCTGGGACCCCGAGATCTTGGCCCGGTATTTAAACCACTAGACCAACGGGGCGTTATTAAATTTAGTTTTAACTTTAATTTATTTCGGGTTTTTTTCTCTTCTACTAAATTGTTTTACGACCATTTGGAACAGCGGTAGTAAACACTGCTTCTGAGCCATGGGTCGCGGGTTCGATCCCCGCTCAGTACAAATATTTGTGTGCATGAACATGTCTGTTTGTACTGGTCTGGGTGTTTTTTATGTATTATAAGTATTTATTTACAAAAAAAAAAGTATATAAGTAAGTTTATCGGTTGTCTAGTACCCCATACGACAGGGTACTTAATAGTAGCTTAATTTGGGACTAGATAGCTCTGTGTGGCCCAGTGTGGCATGTCTGTAATATAATACTTTGTTTGTATACACGTTTAATTTTTTTAATTTGTCTACTCTTGTACCTTTGTGTTACGTAAATTGTTGTTGTTTCATTGTTTCGTTATTATGCCCACTATCCATTAATGTTTCTTAATCAGAGAGCCAATCCTTGATTCCAAGTGGACTGTTGCATCTTGTTCTACTACATTCTAGAATACCACTCCAAATGCACGGCGTTCTCTCTATGATTTATTTACAGTTCGCGCGTGATGTCTTCCTCGCGTTATGTAACGGATCTGTCGTGATTTGACAATATAGGGGGTGCGGCATGATCGTATCAAAGGGTCGGCTTACGAAACAGCTATATTTGGAGTGTGTCACATAAAAATTGAGATGTGAATCGTAATAGTCTCATCTCTGTTGCTGTGATTACATGCTATCTTAAAAGAGTTGGATTCTATAAGAGTGTTTGTTTGTGGACCTTCACTAGATCGTCGGTCCACCTGTCGGTGGTCGGTATAACCTTGTCGAAAATAAATTAACAGCAAAACAACAGTTCTCCAAAACCAATTTTATTGTAAGTAGACCTCACAAAGGTAACGCGGTGACACTCCTGATCCAATCCCTCACAAATGGCACGTTGGCGTAGACTCCCGGTTGGTTCTTCTGAGCGCAGCCTACCCCGAAGGAAACAGACCCTATGAGCTTGCCGTTGTGCACTGCTGGGCCTCCAGAGTCGCCCTGACAATGAAATAAAAAGGTTTTTTTAACACTCTTATTGTCAATAAAATAATACACTAACAAAAAAACAATAAATGTATTATTACTCATATTAACTTTCAGTATGCCTAAATACCTAATTAATTTTTAATACTTTATTATGTGAGGTCTACAATAAATTAGACATAATTATTTGTAATTATTCTAGGTTGATTTTAATAATTGTTAAGATTTCTTAATTAAACATTAGATTGTCGTTATGTAGGTATTAATTTATCGTAAATTTATTTATTAATTTGATTTTCTTAACGGTACTACTCGTAGTATGCTGCCACTACCACTAATGTCGAATACATTCTATTTGCAGAGGACAAAAAAAGTACATCCAATTTTTTTCAATGTAGGTAGATTCAATCACAATCTGGCTGTGTGGCTTATTGTCCTAGCTCGCACTGGCATATACCTTCTGTAAACATATTTATTTAGAAGAGGCTGACAATAGTAACCGAGTTTCTTGCGCTGCTTCTTCTCGGCACTAGCCCAGACTTGTCCCGAAGCAGTGGTAGGTTTAAATATTGGGACGTGTTACGCCTCCAAGGGCCTATTTGCAATTAAAAAAACTGATTGTACTGATTTTATCTCACCTGGCAAGAATCCTTGGTTCCATTCACGTAGCCAGCGCAGAACATCCTCGAGCTGATAGTCCTGTAGTTCTTGTTTGGCAGACTGGTGCACTGATCGAAGGATATAATGGGCACGTACACACGTCTGATGACGTCTTGCATGTGACGGGCCTTGGACAGAAGAGTGTTGACATGTAAAGTAACAGCCTATAATTATCCCACTGCTGGGCGGGCAAAGGACTCAGTGAATCCAAGTTACCACAGCAATGATGAGTAGGTACACAAAAAAACGTGGTACAGACATAACCGCTACGCGTGTCAAATGGGGTTGGTGATCACAAAGCAGAGCAATGTTCGAAAATCTGTAACTCTTGTTTTCTGACCTGGAGAATCCAGGATATCGAGATCTAGGCCCGGTACTTACTACTAGATAAACGAGGTGTTATACAATAAAAATAAAAGCAATGTAAACTTGAATAAAAATGACTATGGCCATTAGGTATGGAACTTGAACCTAAACTAAAGCCGGTTCTAACAGGAACTAATCCCTCAATCGTGAGTTATTCCAGACACAATTGAAATTAATCCTGGGGGTTGAGGGATTAAAGCTGGTAATTATAATGATTATCTTTAAAGGTACTGCATAAACAATACGTAAAATAATTCATTCACGGGTAAAATAAATACCTAGTAACGTTAAAGTAAAACGGGTTTTATTTAGAAATAAAAACAGTATTTCCAGTGGAATGTTAAAGCAAATGGACTTGAGAAATCCCCACTAAAAAGTTTTACTGCTAAAGGATACAAAAGGTCCAAATTAACATTTACTTGTATTGAATTTCCTGGAAAGATCCAGATTTTACCTTTGGATTTTCAGTGGAGGGTTGTCTTAACAATATTTATTTAAATACGTGAACATTTGAAATGAATGGTAAGAGAAATGTGAGCTTAATCGCTTTCCAAGCTATGCTATTACACTATGTTTGTGTTAACTATGCTACATACCTTACTAAGAATAATCGGTTAGAAGGATCAAAACATGTATGTGTCTGAGCAAAGCTATCGCTGTCGTTTACTTGCTTGGCACTGACTCATAAGTTGTTACTTGCACTTTGTTATTTCAATTTAATTTTTAAATATTTTTGCGTAGTTTTCTTCAAAGATTGTTTAATTTTGTGGTTGAGTTACTTTATACTATACTTATAATATTTAAGACATGCCTCACTGGGCCACACAGAGCCATCTAGTCCCAAATTAAGGTACTAATAAGTACCCTGTCGTAGGAGGTACTAGACAACTGATAAACTTACTTATAAACTTTTTTTTGTAAATAAATACTTATAATACATAGAAAACACCCAGACCAGTACAAACAGACATGTTCATGCACACAAATATTTGTTTTGTGCGGGGATCGAACCCGCGACCCTTGGCTCAGAAGCAGCGTTTACTACCGCTGATCCAAATGGTCGTCTTAATATACTTTAGGTATATTATACTTTATACCTACATACATGCACACTTAAAAATAGCACCACCTCTTCTCTTTCTACAGGTGTCGTAAGAGACTACTAAAAGAGTACTGCCAGAAGGAGACGGGCTGCAGCGCCTTCTCTCTGTCATTGGCCAAACAACGACTGCCAACCGTGCCAAGCTTTGATCACTAACCGCAGAACAAGGTAAATAAGTAGTAGGAATCTCGAATTAATAATGACTAACATTACTTCAGCATGACTTCAGTCTAGATTAAGATTTTTGTCGTGTGGTTCTAGCACATTAACGCTTCGAACCCCAAGCGACAGCCGGCTGTCGCGTTAACAATTGATTTTAATTGTGTCTGGAATAACCAACGCTCGAAGGTTTAAAATAGTAGCGCCACCCCTTCCCGTAAGAGGCGACTAAAAGAGTACTGCCAGAAGAAGCCGGGCAGCAGCGCCTTGTCGCTACCATTGGCTAAACTGTGAATGCCAACCTGCCAAGTGTAGAAATTACAGCAAAACTCTCCTATTGGAGAGGTTTACGTCCAACCGTGGACTAATATAGGCTTTCGCAAATGACGATGATGTCGTTTTTGTTTTGTTTTTGGACATCATCACATACATTGTTCTGATCCCAATTTGAGTAGCTATTTAAAGAGCTTGTATTTTGGAAACTAGAAACAAAGGTACCACAAACACCCAGAGCCAAAAAATTTAGGAAAACCCTTTTTAACTACATTCCTCGGAACCCGGAACCTCGAAGCAGGTGACTTGAAAACTGGTGTGTACGCCACTCCGCCACGGAGTTTTTATGAAAACATGTACTTACCTTTTAACTGCTTATTCTTCTGGCATTCTTTCGTATTGTAAGTACATTATTGCATTGCTAAAAGCGGCCGCTTTTAGCGTTAGCGACAAATTCGACTTTTATAATGTAAAGTTTACTGTGATTCAATAAATACTAGAGGTAATTTGCTAAAATGATACTGTTCTAGTTTCTTGAGAATTGATTTTGTTTAGAAGTAATAAAATTAAATCTATTGGAGGCAGCACTTAGCTCTAGTAGTCCCCTTAAGAAACTCACCTTAACCTTGGTATAGCCCCAACCGCTGACGGACACCACAGCACCAGGAATAATATCATCTAGGTTCCCAATCGCAATGGGCCTGGAACTTGGGGTCACTGGCACAGGCGTCTCCAACAGCACGAGCTGGTAGTCGTAGTCCTGAGGATGCATGTTCGTTTCATCCTCCCATTTGGGGTGGATGAAATGTGCGCAGATCTTGTACCGGGTCGCTTGGCTGCGGTGCGTGGACCCGGCTAGCACAAACTGTTCTTTGTCTCTGAAATATAGAAATGCCTTCAGATTTAACGTTTGGAACTGTAAAGGCCTATGATCATCCCGCAGCTGGCAAAGGTCTGCATCATTATAATCAAGTTACCACAGCAATGATGGGCTCTGGCGTATTCACAACACTTCCTAATGCGGATTGCTAACAATTCAAAAGTCTTGTTGCCTGATCCAGGGTCGAATCCATGACCCCGTTTTGGCCCACTAATTAAACCACTAGGCTTTGAAACTGTTACTAATACTATTCTGACATCTTCCATTGTGGGATGGTTTTCACACCGGTTTTTTAGCTGTTGCCTGCCCCAAGGTCCCATGTTATGTACCGGGAGGGGTAAATTTAAAAAAAAAACGGTTTTACTGGGTAAACAACAGCAGCCTGCTGGGTGTAAACCTTTATGAATGAAATGGATACAAATTTTTTTCTGCCGACGCCAGTTCAGTGCTCAACATAGGTCCTCCAAAGAAAGAAATCCATACTTAATATTACAAATGGGAAAGTGTGTGTGTCTGTTTGTTTGTCCGTCTTTCACGATAAAACGGAGCAACGAATTGACGTGATTTTTTAAGTGGAGGTAGTTGAAGGGATGGAGTGTGACAAAAGCTACTTTTTGTCCCTTTCTGACCTCCCACTTCCCTAAAATGGGGAGTGGAAGTTTGTATGGAGCATTCCGCAATTTTCAATTTGGTGACTAACAAAAAAATCGTGCATTTTTTTTTATTTGCCCCCATCTCCTTAAAAGAGGGGGTGACATTTTATTGTTACCACGAATTTAACGCGAGCGAAGCCGCGGGCAAAAGTTAGTTCACCATAATCACTTCTCTTGGCAAGAAAGTGGTGTTGTGTTTTTACATCCACAAGAGAAGAAGTAGTGCTTTATTAAGTTACCTGCAATGAGCAGCAGTCAGAACCCAGTTGGGCGCTATCAGGGACCCGCCGCAGTAGAGGCCATACATCACTTGATACGGAACGCTCTTTATTGATATTTCTGAACCTCCGATGATACGCCATTTGATCTGAAACAACGACTATTCTTAACTTTATTACGAGTTTTTATAAGCACACTACTGCCTGATGAAAGACGCTGGTATACCATTCCCTTGAATAAAATATTTTTTGACTGTCTTAGCTGGAACTCAAACTGAGAATCTTCGCTAACCGGACGACTCCTCTGACCAATTGAGGTATTTCATCAATATTTTTGGTTCAAATCTTCTTCTTTGTCCTAGCCATGTCCCATTATTTGGGGTCGGCTCTCCTTGTTCTGCGGCGCCAGGACAGTCTGCCCTGGGATGTCGAAATGCACGCTTGGGCAAGCTTTAAGTCCTTGGCTACTGTGGACCACCAGGTGACAAGTGGGTGACTTCTACTTTTCCTGTAATTTGGAAGCTAGGGCCTGTTTCACGACATGGTCTTCAGGGCGCCTCATGACATGTCTGAACCATCTTAGGCGGCTTTCAGTGAGTTTTTCTGCTATAAGCGCTACTGTAAAACTTCCTCTGATGTGCTCATTTTGCACTTTATCGAGTCGAGTTACTCCTGCTGCCCATCTTAGGTAGCATCTTCATCTCGGCTACGTGCATTTGTCGAATACCACTTAAGATAGTCTAAAAATGTTAATCAAGGCATCGTATTTCTAAGTTAGAAGCATAAACCAAAAATAGCAAGTGTACCTTTTTCTAAATCATTATCTTCTTCTTCTTCTAAATATATAAAAATGAAAACTGATTTAATGACTGACTGACTGACTGACATATCAACGCACAGCCCAAACTACTGGGATTTAAAATCTGAAAATTTTCACCTTGCTTCCTTTTATAGTGTAGGTGAGCACTAAGAAAGGAATTTTGGAAATTCCACCTCTAAGGGGGTAAAAAGGGCCCCATAAGTTTGTATGAAACTCCCTCAGTTTTGAAGCTAAGTCAATGAAAATTGGTATCCAGCTACCTGATTAGAAATTAAGAATGACGTCTTTCAGGATTTTTGAAAATTTAATCTTCAAGGGGTTAAAAAATGGGGGCAAAGTTTGTTCGGTTCCGCGTCATATCCATACTCTTTACATATTTGTACTCTCTGACTTTACTTAGTTTGTTATGACATTCAATGTGTCAATCAGAAAATAAATAGGTAATTTCTTGCAAACAGAATGGTATTATTTTAGAATTTAATAATTGGTGCCGAAATGGATGAATTAACTGAATTAAAACGTGTAGAACTTTAACAAAATTCGGCAGCCAGATACAAAACCTATGAGAAATTTGTTATTATGAATTAAAATTAGTGAGTGATCAGCTGGTGAAGTGACAAATGAACAAATTTACCAAGAATAATTTGGTAGAGATACGACTACAAATAATTTTACTGATGACCTACAGTTGAAAACTGAGATTGAAGAAAAAAATAACCTTCAGGGTATTACAACACAGCTTAAACTATAACTGCAGAGTTTGAATTCGATAGCACGAAACAATTACATGTATGCAGAAGGTACTGAGGAGCAAAGGTCGGTCACAAACAAATCTTAGGACATCTAAATTGAACTCAGTACCATTAGACAAGGACGAAACATTCAAAAATATCATTAAACGGTTGGATACGTACTTAAAACTGAACAGATGTGATGATATCGATACAAGGAAATACACGTCAATCATACATCTTTGAGCCCAGAATTACATCAGAAAACGTATTATATTTATTATATTTTTGTGCTCCACGGGATCCTTGTGAGTTAGAATTTGAAGAGTTGGATAAAATTCAGTTAGTAAATTATCAACAACTCAAAATTGGACAGATTACTAGAAGATTTAACAATGGTGTTTGACGGAACTCTTGTTTGAATATCAAACTACAAAGCTCAATTAGTGCTTCAAGAAAATGTGACACCAATTTTCATCTAGCCGCGACGTATTCCATATGCCCTGAAGGACAAAGTTGACGAAGAAATAAGGAGGCTATGTAACGAAAAGACGAAACTTGAAAATTCCTATTGGATGTCTTATCTATATGTATATATGTACCACATATTCAGAAAATAAATATCGGTACTTACTATAAGAATGGTATTATTTAGAACTTAATCATTTTTAGGGTTCCGTACCCAAAGAGTAAAAACGGGACCCTATTACTAAGACTTCGCTGTCTGTCCGTCTGCCTGTCACCAGGCTGTATCTCAAGAGCCGCGATAGCTAGACAAAATTATGTATTTTTGCTACCGCAATAACAACAAATACTAAAAACAGAATAAAACAAATATTGAAGGGAAAAAAAACTTTTTTGCTTATTTTTGCTTGATATCAATAAATGGTAACAGGTAGGCACTACATTAACCAAATTAATGTAGGTACCTACTGTTGTTTTCGTAGTCAATGGTACAGAACCCTTCGTGCGCAAGTCCGACTTGCACTTGGCCGATTTTGTTTATACGGTAGAGACAAATGTTGGGAAATCGAAAAAAGTGTATAGAATTACACTGTTGTACCTTATGACATTCTCAACTATATTAAGCAGTACAAAAATAATTCCAAAACTGGGCATAGACCCGTATCTCAGGCAGGAAAAGGTAACAGGTGTGTTGCAACAACACTAAGCAGCTGACTGGTGGATTAAATCAATATAGACTGGTAGACCATTTGACAAGCTTCCATTTAGACGATAATTTGATAAACTTCCATTTAGTAACGATTTATTTTTTCTAGGACGCACCGCTTTTGGGGGCCTGGCAACTGCCTCTCTACGCATCCAAATTATCTTTTTATTTAATATCCTCCATATTTAAAAGAATACACTTTTAAAACATGAAAATAAAACGTTGAAAAAAAATCACCTCACTTCATAATTCCGTCTTGTTTAATTTAGGAATAGCTACCACCACGCACCCACTAATGACCAAGCAGCAGTAATTAATTATGTTTTGCTGACATCATTTAAAGCTGAAGGAATAAAAAAAATTATAGACACAGTGGTCAGTACAGTCGAATCAGTTCTCTATCCTGTCAAGTTTCTGAACACTTTTTATCCTACTGATCATTCTCTACTATTCATGCCTCGAACCAACATCCCACATGAAAGTTTTGTGAAACTACGTCAGCTTTTTGGTATAAATTTTGTTATGTTGTTTATAAGGATTTTTTTATAATTAAATATTTGAGGGGGAGAAAAACGGTTGAAAATTTTGTGGTTAATTATTTGTGTTTAACATCATATTGAGGTACTTGAAACTTCGTTTATCGATCATGAAGGGAGAATGACATAGGACTGACTTTTTCAGAGCTCTACACCGATGCTGGTACTACACCGGTCTTCTATCCAAACGTAGTATGCAAGCAAATTGTCTTTGTAAAATCGCCTTTTTAACGCTTATGAATCGAGAAAAATGGTAACCTACTTGGTTGGAAATTAAGAATGTGGTTTTTTACACAGGGCCACTTCTTTCAGGGCTCTACGCCAGTGTTAATCATATTCGAAAACAGTTTACAAGCTGCTTTGAATGGTTTGTTGTACTACAGCGTTGACAGTTTTGAAAGTTTCAAATGATATTGTACTTCGAGCTCGCTTGGACCACGGTTCGCTAGGAGAACTAACACCGGATCCCTAAATAGTTTAAATCGGCCCCTTTCATCCAACTATTGTATCAACGGGCCCCGGTAAGTCGGCAACGACGTATCGGCTCCCACTAAGTGCCCACCACCACCTCGCCCGAGATGGGCACCCTCGGCACCGTAGGCAAAGGAAGTTGAGGAAAAGAGTGGAGGAGAGAGTCGTGACGAAAACTTTGTAACAGATCAAAACCCACGCGTGCGAAGCCGCGGGCATCAGCTAGTTGGTAATAAAAATAAAAGTAAGATGAATTCTAGGTATATTTATTATAAAGTACTTTTTTGCAGTTTTAGTTGTCATAAAAAAACACATTTCGTTATATTTGCTGAAAGTTATCCTCCCTAGCCGCGCCACAAACTTTAAAAGTTAATTAATGAATAGTCAAAATGTAATAATCAAAATGAATAGTTTCTTGAGAGAAAAACGTATAAAATAAATAAATAAATATTTAAGACATGCCTCACTGGGACAGACAGAGCCATCTAGTCCCAAATTAAGCTACTATTAAGTACCCTGTCGTATGGGGGGGTACTAGACAACCGATAATCTTATACTATTTTTTTGTAAATACATACTTATAATACATAGAAAACACCCAGACCAGTACAAACAGACATGTTCATGCAAACAATTATTTGTACTGTGCGGGGATCGAACCCGCGACCCAGAAGCTCAGAAGCAGCGTTTACTACCCAGGATCCAAATGGTCGTCAAAAGTATCAACGAAGAGTAGAGAAAAGTTACTATTACTCGTATTTGAATGGATATGTATATAGTTGTCGTATACAAGGTACTGTGTAAGTATATTTTTCCGGATATTGATTTCTTAATAGTTCTCGTACTTTCTTTTTAAGGTTGCGCTGCCAGAGAGCACTGCTTTGCGGCCAGACCACATAAATTGTTAATTAAAAATTTGTTAAGGTTGTAAAAAAATTATGTATTCCGATGAAAGTAGACTATAGGTAGGCATTATTTCAAACTTTAGCATCTGAGTACTAAACTGTGGTCCGGTCACAGAAAAACATACAATGCCCTGCAGTGGGATGTTTTATATGTTGTTGTACTATTAAGTACTCACTTAGTAAGATTTGTCATTCAAGTTCAGAAAGTGCCAGTAAATAGTACTTAAAACTTTCTTAAATAGGTTCAACACATCACTATTTGCATACCTAATTGACCCTCCAGATTGTTATTGTGGTAAATATTTACACACACAAACTTATGTTGATGTGTAAGCTCCTATATGAAATTTAAATCAGCTTTCTATCCGCTTACAATAAAGCATTTAAGTTCAGTCACCTCTTTCAATAAAATAGAAATGTTTTAACAAATACTCTCGATAAAATTGAAAATAAACAAGCTATTCATTGGAAAGAGTGTATTTCAAACCGTTTTATGCAGTGAATGAATGAACATGATTGATACTTTTGGATACGGGAAGTTTTTAATTGCGTTTGACGACAAAAATTATTTGCCACTGCCATTTTATTCTGCAGGAATAGCTTTTTACAGAATTCTGCAAAATTACTAGTATTTTCACACACTATTATAGTGTATCCTTTTTTTTGCGGTGGAGTAATGAGCGAGCAACGAGCAACATAGAAACGCAACGCAAATGAAAACTCTAACGTGAGCGCTAGTGATTCACATTGTGACATTTGTGCCGAAGCAGTGGTAGGTTAAATATTGGGACGTGTAAAAGCTACTAATTAAATAAACTATTTGCAGAAATAAAACTGATTTTAACCGATTTTATAGGTATTTGAGAGAAATTCAATACATTTTTTTAATTCTGTCAGGATGCTCGACAATAAAGCTATCACAGCAATGATGGGTACAGGCATAGTCACAAGCACCACGCTTGCCGAATGGTGCCTGGTTGGTGATCACAGACCGGAGCAATGTTCGAAAATTGAAAATCCCGTGACATTGGTTAATCCCTCGATCGTGAGTTATTCCAGACACAATTGAAATCAATTGTTATCGCGGCACGCGCGTGCCTCCTGGGGGTTGAGGGATTAAGCCACTAGACGTGTTTAACGTAGGTAAATTATAAAGAATCCGTATCTAAATGCCAATTTTTCGCAAAGTATCAAACGCTTTCAGTCTTCAAACTCAGTCGGATTCTATTTAGTTACGGCTTTGATAGGATCGCTCGCGATATACTGCAATTGCATCGAACGGATCTGTAAGTAGTGCCTGTATTTGCATATACTTGTTGCACGTCTTGCGATTCGTTTCGAATATCGTTCGTTCATTCATCGACAAAGATACTCCTACTGAGAATGTGTTCTTATATTCTAAGTATTTTAAATAAATAGAGGTGCTTTTAAACGTCCCAAATTTGTTACACCTACCAATTCTTTGGGATAAATGTTGGGCAAGTGCCGAGAAGAAGCAGCGATAGAAACTCGGTCACTTACATCGTCAGCCTCTTTTTAGGTTTAGGTTTAAAGATTTATTCTCAAAAAAGATTACAAAATCCACTTATATGAGAACACATATTATTCTGAAACTTAATCTAGGTAGCGGTCGCCGTCCAAGACGTTTACAAATCAACACTCACAAGTATATACTTGTGTAATTGAGACTTAAAGCCGTAAATTGAATTTATATTTTTCATATAAGAAGGTAGTTTGCTCCCTCAAAGGTGATACTTTTTTTACTCAAAATAGTTCGAGTCTTTGGCGGTACGCGAGCAAGCTAGGTTTGGAGATTTGAGCTTTTTTGGTGAAAGACAAGTTAGTTTGAACGGTTTCGCCCATGAACTTCCTAATCAAAATATATAGTTCGCCATCGACACGATAAGAAGAAGAATCAAAATGCAAGTGCTATATAAATAAAGTTGTCGAATGTTCATTATTTTAGTGTAACTAAAAATTTTGCAAGTTGTTGTTAAGTGCGAAAATTTTGCGAGTTTTAAATAAGTTACTCCAAAGAATTACCCAAATATCATATTAGATAAACAAGTTGGCTTGTTGCCATTAATTGTGACCCCTTAGTAGGTATTCCGTTTTAAGTGTAATCGAAAATAGAAAAATTTTATAGATTTTTTAATTAATTAACTGTAGACTAGACTCGAATACTAATAGATCGAAGGTTCCATTTACTTCTAAGACAGTCAACAATTCTGTTTATTTTTAAACTATCAAGACTTACCGGCACAGCTTTGTTCTCCAAATCAACGACCTCGTGGTGGTACTGGTAGTTCCGTGGGGGCACCCTCCTCGTCACCAGCATCTGGTAGTAGCTTGACACGCATTCCGGGGTAAGGATGCCGGTATGTTCCTTCGATAGAACTGGAAATTGAAGGGAATTCATGGAAATATTTTATATCCTAAGAATTTTGGAGAATGCGTTCTGCATACAAACAAAATGCAAAAATAAAATAAGTAAGTATAGAATACAGAACTTCTTCATTATTGAAGTATGTATTTAAAAAAAATGTAGCATAAATATAATAGCATAAATACAATAGCACTCCCTCGAATTAGAATTTTAGATAATATTGTTTTAGTAAGTTAATGAAATTTATCGTGTTTTTGACATTTGTAGGTAATAATGTATTTGCCCACCATCGCAACTGATTGCATTTTTTCGTAATGATAGATGTAGGTAAGGGTTATGATATTAACAAATAAACAATAAGTAGGTTATTCAGAGAAAATTGAGAAAAACAAAAAAATATATTACATACATAATAATATGAATAGTAAGGTACAACTAAATACAACAGTAAAAATTAATATAAGATCAACATTGAACCCAATTATTGCCATGAAGTAATAAACACTAAACACCCGTGTCTAATTGTGAACAGTTTATCAATCGACAACTCGACAAAGGCAGAACAAACAAACCTCATATAACTACAGGTTTCATCTAATCAGAAATCAAAAATCATAGGTATTATTTCGGTATTGACAAAGACAAGAAACATCTCACTTGTTATAACATCTTGGTGGCATGAAGATACAATTTAATAAAATTTCACAATGTAATTCTTATTTTACAAATAATTCTTAGTTGGTATTTCTTAGTAATGTATAAAGATTGATTGATTCATTCATGTCAAGAAATTCATTAATTATTAAAAATAACCGGTCGTGTGCGAGTCGGACGCGAGAACGAGGGGTTTCGTACCATTATCAAAAAATCGCCAAAAACATCACTTTTTTGTATGGGACCCTTAAATATAAGTTTTATATTTATTTAATTATTTATCGTTAAAGTGAAGAAGAATATTTCAAGGGTCTACCTGTTGCTGTTATCAATATCGAGCAAAAACGAGCAAAAATAATCACGTTTGATGTATGGGAGACTTCTTAAAAAATTATAATATTCTGTTTTTAGTATTTGTTGTTAAAGTTAAGAAAAGATGAAGAAGAAATCGTTTATTTTGCCACAGTAAACACAAAAAACAAAAGTGGCAACAAAAAAAAACATAATCTCTGTAAATTTCAACTGTCCAACTATCACAGTTCATGAGACAGCCTGGTGACAGATGGAAGGACAGACAAACAGACAGACAGACGGACAGCAAAATCTTAGTAATAGGGTCCCATTTTACCCTTTGGGTGCGGAACCCTAAGAACTTTCAATAAGAAAATTTAACAAATACGAAATTGCAGGAAAACTAGAAGATGTGGTGATATTCTACTAAAGACCAAACCCCACAGCACATATTCCGATTCCGAAAACTTTTATTTCATCAATAAATTGTCGTTAATCTAGGGCAAAGGTTGACTTTTTTAGGGTTCCGTACCCAAAGGGTAAAAACGGGACCCTATTACTGAGACTTCGCTGTCTGTCCGTCTGTCCGTCGCTCTGTCACCAGACTGTATCTCAAGAGCTGCGATAGCTAGACAGTTGAAATTTTCACAAATTGTGTATTTCTGTTGCCGCAATGACAACAAATATTTTTGACGACCTCCGTGGCGGAGTGGCGTACACACCGGTTTTCAAGGTGTCGCCTGCTCCGAGGTCCCTGGTTCGATTCCCGGACGGGTCAATGTTGAAAAAATGCGTTTTTCTACATTTTCTCGGGTCTGGGTGTTTGTGGTACCTTCGTTGTTTCTGGTTTCCAAAATACGAATGCTTTAAATAGTTATTCAAATTGGGATCAGAACAATGTATGTGATGTTGTCCACATTTATTTATAAAAAATCATTTATTTATTTATTTATTTATAAAAAATACTAAAAAAAAAAAAAAATTTAAGGGGGGCCATTTTTCATCATATCATATTTCATCAAATTTTCCAATACAACAAACCCATTTTTTTGGCCTTTTTGGTACGGAACCCGTCGTGCGCGAGTCCGACTCGCACTTGGCCGGTTTTATCTTTTAAGTACAGTTGCCCTGTATCAGAAAAAGCCCCTCTTCCATAGCATGTAATCACATTGTATAACAGTATGTAGTAACTAACATTCTATAGTTATAGTATAGTTAGTTATAGTAGAAATGTAGACCTAAGTTACAAGTGCATTAATCACTCAACATGGCAGCGAAATCGATTAAAACTGTCTCAAATAAATTGTTTAAAAAAGGGAACGTTGGAAGAGGAAGACCTAGACGAACTTACCACGATCAAATCGGGGATGTTCTGAAGAAAGGTCAGACGAACTCTAAACCGACGAGCATGCATGAAAAGATTGATGAATGTGGAAGAAGCGAAAGATGTATGCCAGGATCGTAGTAAGTGGAAGGCCTTGGTCTCTGCCTACCCCGTTGGGAAGGAGGCGTGATAATATGTATGTATGTATGTAAATAAATTGTATGTTACAAGTTACTGAGAACTAGGTTACTCCACAAATGAATACTACTTAGTTTACTTACGCTAGTATCCTCCCCCCCCCCCCCATATACGATGGTACGATCCCGGTCGGGTCAATTTAGGAGACGATATATTTTGTTGTTGGTTTCTCGAATTTACGCGAACACTATACATTGAAAAGTAAGATGCATTTCCGAATTTAACTCGCGTTTATTAGGTTTTTGTTAATTTCTTTTAAAAACACCTCTAATATGATTTCCTTTTACCGGGACTTAAGTCCCGGCTCCCGTCGCTTCATTTAATTTATGAGTCAATCTGGTACTAACGGAAATATGGTGACCCAATGGCGACTACCGTTTCTTTGCTCACCAGTTGGCGCCACTGTAGACTGAGGTCCGGAGGTATAGCTGTCAAAGGCGATTGGCGCCGAAACAAAGTGTTATATCTTGAATCTAATTAAGGTTATATTGTTTATAAATAACTATCTTGATATCAACAAACTAACTTCTGAAATAGTTGCTCTTGAGGCCGCCTATTTTTGCGCTTTTTCTTAATTCCGCTTCTAAAGCGTTCACATTAATCGCCAAATAATCCATATTTGCGATATTTTACGAAGGAGATCACTTTCCAGCAGGTAACTTAAAGAAATTATAATTTATGCAACAAATTCCGCTAAAACCAGTACAAAGTGAATGATATTGGACCTTACGCGACACTAGCGCCTCTAGTGGCATATTCACTAGCGATAGCCCCCATTACACTCTAATCATTTTAATAAATTAATTAATAAATGTGGACAACATCACTTAGATAATAAAATTCTGAACCCAAAGTCCGCAACTACTCAAAGCAATTATGTTGTGGAAATCAGAAACTACAAATGTACAGAGTACACGTCAATCTACCACAAAACGTCAAAATTTCACAATCGATATTGATCTCTACTTGTTTGACTTAAAGTTGAAAATAAATTCCATTATTTTTTTGGGTAGGTTGACCTGCCGTTGCCTGCTGTACCATAAACACCGAGACCCGAGAAATATTGGAAAAACATTTATTTCCTACATTTTCCGTTCATTCGAACCCAGTATGACAAAGGCGACACCTTTAAAACCTGTTTGTACACACTTCTCCACGGAGCTCACCAAATAAGATACAGATAAGAAGATACTATGTAATAAATGAATCACCAGAATGCACCGGCTCCTGGCTCCACGCTATACTGACACAGAACGAAAACAAAACACCGCACAGCACACTCGCACAGCACAACGCTGACATTTTAAAACCTAAATGATGAAACAAAAGAACACAAACCGTCACTAACCACTAGCTTAAGTGGCAGAGTATGCCGTGTGACCAATTTGATCTTCACGGGCATCAGGGTGAGACCTGATTAAATCTGATAAATATAACGAGAGAGAGGGGGAATCAGATTATTGGATCCGTAGTATAGGCTTAGACTTTGATAAAACCGAAGCATTAATGGAAAGAACATAAGATAATGTATCCAGGCTTTAGACTGCGAAAAGTAGGAAATTCGTTCATTGTATTCGTATTTTCAACAAATTACCACAGGGTAATGCTGAACTCCCTGTACATAAACTTAAATCGTATGTCAAAGTAATTTTAATGAAAAAGGGCTATTACACTATTAATGATTATTAATATATGATTGGGATGTATTTGTAACGGAAATATAGTGGCCAAAAAGATGCAATTAGCTGCTTATAGTTAATCTTGTACAGATAAATCTTAAACGAGTTTATCATAAGTAAATTATGTCACAGCACGTACTGGCACTAGAACTAACGGACGTTGATTTAAAAGACGCCATTTTGACTGCTTTCCTAGTTGTTTAACGACTAATTTGATTTATGAGTGTAATGGTATAATTTTAACGCTATTCCTACACTGCCGCAAACGTCATAACTTGACGTTTTATGTCATAAGATTAACGCAATACAAACATAATGCAAACTACTAGATTAGTTCCGATTTACGCTGCATGCACCCTTGGTCAATTAAGGCACCTAAAGGGTAGTACTTTCATTACTTTATATGATAATTTAAGCAATATAATTGCAATTATAATATCAGTAATTAAAATTAAAAAAATATGTCTCAGGCGGGACTCGATCCTGCATCTCCTCGCATGCCGAGCGCGGCGCTTTACCAATTTAGCCATCGAGACACTATGTCACAGGCTTAAATTTTTCAAGCATATTCTTATTGCTAAGCCAGCGTTGTTTCATCAAATGTCAGTATTTTGCACCTTTAAAGAGAAATACAACGGCCGTTTTTCCATACAAACGTAGTCCCCTGTTTCCTCCCTGGATAATGCCAGTAGAGCATTAATTTTTATTACAAAAATCTATGGCCACTATTAGCATGTTTCTATGTTTTCTGTTTATTCATAAATTAATTTAAAAAAAAGAATGAGCATTCAAAAATCGAAAAAATTTGCCAAATTTTCCGCTGTGTTCAAACATCCAGAAAACAAATTTGGCTAAATTTTAGAAAAAAGGAAAACATACGAATACGGCCAAAGCCTTTCTTTAATTTTTAATGAAAAAAATATTTAAATCGGTTAATTTTAAAGTAATCGGGGGACTACGAAACGTTGATTTGTAGTTGTTGTGTGCTTATATGTTGCGTGCTTATGTGTATTTTCGGTCCAAGAAGCAGTTGTCTCTATCACACTCTGCGGTGGAGGCGTTCGGGACTGCGCGACAGCAATAGATTTTACAAATACCTATTTTTCAATTCTCTCGCCCCTAGTGTTTCCTCTTAACAGGCATGCGGCATGGCGGTTCGAGTACATACAATACCGAGATATTTCAAGTTTAAATTCTGATAGTGCTATTATGTTTATGTGGTGACACCACACGACACTTCATAATGATATTTCTAACTGCAACAATTTCCATTCAGTTTTCTAAGTAAATCCTCTCGTTCTGTCGTAAATACACTCGTAGGTACTTTATTGAAACAGCGTCCGTGGTCCATTGGATAATAAACTTGAGTTGGGTTACACTCAAACACAGGCCAGCGTTACCCCTGAGTCCTGTGCTGTCAAAAAATCAATTTTCCTGCCGCTCCCGTGCTTGTGGGATAGTAAATTTGTTCCTCCCTTATCCCATAGTGATGGGACAGTCGTAGGTTTTTACTAATAGAAGGTTTACTTATGATAAATCTATGAAATAGTAAAATTGAAATGTCTGTTTGTAATTTCATATCAAAAGCTTTGAATTAAATACTTTAGACACCAGACAAAGTGATTCAAGCTAGGTTTTAAGTAATATGTTCGAGAAGAAATAAAACGAACTATTTTCATAGTTAGCATAGTTTCGGTACCTTTTCAGTGACTTTAAACTAAATTTTATTCATTTTTTTCGGATCCGGCCAAGGTCGGAGACCATGCTTTTGACGACCATTTCGATCAGCGGTAGTAAACGTTGCTTCTGAGCCATGGGTCGAGGGTTCGATCCCCGCACAGTACAAATATTTGTGTGCATGAACATGTCTGTTTGTACTGGTCTGGGTGTTCTCCATATATTATAAGTATATATTTATAAAAAAAAGTATATAAGTAAGTTTATCGGTTGTCTAGTACCCCATACGACAGGGTAATTAATAGTAGCTTAATTTGGGACTAGATGGCTCTGTGTGGCCCAGTGAGGCATGTCCTAAATATTTATTATTTATTTATTTATGCTGCCAAGTCAATAGCATATTTGACCTCGTTTCTTTAAAATGTGGACAAATATATTATTATGAAGTTATAGGTATCGGAACTTAAGTTATCTATGCTTATATTTTGCAAGTATGGTGTGCACACTCTTGCCTGTCTAGCTGGTCTAGAACGGGTAAGGGAAGAAAACCACTTTTCTTTTTCTCGAGCCTGGTTGTTTGTGGTACCATCACAATTTCTGATTTCCACAAAGACATATTTGGTAACTGCTTTCCTTAGGAAATAATAATAATTTTAAGTTATCCCATCGAATGTCGTAAACTAGGTATATTGAACGTTTACTAAAGTAAAATATATTATTTACGGATTAACTATATGAGTTACGCATTCCGTATAGTAATACATCATATAATATAAAGTTATTATAATCTAGTAAGTTATTCAATATGTGGTTCATTTAATTTTCTTAATTAAACGCTACGGTTTTAACTTTATTAAAATGGCGTGATGAAATCTTGAGCATTTTCATTAACTGATTTATTATTTGATTAATCCTACAATATCAGAATAGAAAATAGGTGAATTCTTATGTGTCACATTTTTTTGTTGTTGATCTATTGGACGTGTGGTGCAAGCATAAAAAATAATCACTTACTCAACTAAATTAGAATGACTAGAAAACGGGGGCCACCTCCTCAAATGACCAAACAGCAATCACCAATCTCAATAAACAAGGCGATTGTGGCATTTTCAAGATTCTTTTCCGAGAGGCCTGAGTCCAGACGTGGACTGATTTAGTAAAAGTAACAGCCTACATAACCATACCACTAAAGGGCAAAAGCCTTGGCGTACTATCTTATCTTTAATAAACTAGTCAGCAAAATGTTATGATTTATTTTAAGTTGTTTTAAGAACATTCAAAAGACATAACAGTCACATCACTAGCGTATAAATGCTAGGGTGGCCGCTATCTTTAGGCTATAAACGGACCGCACTTGACGGGACAAACGAAAAACTATGATATGCTAATTCGCTTTTCTGCTTTATGTTTCACGAATGGCCTCTGCGAGGGTATAAATCCGGTCCCTCCGAGGGATTACTCCAATATGAGGTCCTGGAGGGCTGGATAACAGTTTAGTGCGATAATCTACTCGGCTATTGTTTGAAGCGCGGTCGGGTTAAATGATATTGTAAAAGTGAGTTACAGTGTTGCCAGGCTGATTGGGTTAGTTTAAAATTAACTGTTTGGTTTCAAAAGCTGAGGAATTTCAGTAAAATATTAGGGGTTGAAGTATGAAATTGCCGTTTTGTATGGACGAAATCGAGAAAAGTCATTTTATCATACTAACATTTTTTTAGTTTTTTTAAAAACGCCTGAACCGTTTTCGATGCAATTAAAGGTGAAAGTTAGATAGTTATAAAGCTACGCATTATAGTATTTAAATTTCTGAAAATCAAAGTATATAATACAAATATACTTAATTGAAGCAAGAAGGTCAGCTGACACATTGTAAGGGGTCTTTTCAACGACTTCCTTTGAAGTAATAGGCACTAGTATTGCATTTTTTTTTAATCAAAAGTTACTTTATTTAGTTTTTGATACAATATAAGAGCTATAAACAAAATAAAAAGTGGGAAAATAATCGGCAATTTAATACTTTAACCCCTATTATAAGATTTAATAAATTCAACATTATCATTAACCAACCAGTCTATATTGGTCCGCTGCTGGATACGAGGCACTCCGAAAGAAAGATCTTGCTTGATCTTGCTGACTACTACTAGAGCTAAGTGCTGCTTCCAATTAATTTAATTTTATTACTTCTATAAAAAATCAATTGTCAAAAAACTAGAACAGTATCATTTTAGCAAATTACCTCTAAGTAGTACTTATTCAATCATAAATGTTTGAGACCATTTTTATGCAAATAAATTGCTTATTTACCTAACATGAAAATACAACTTTGCATTCAAGGAGATGATTCATTCATTCTGGATGCGAGAAGCCGAGGATCGACCTAAGTGGCGTGTATTTGGAGAGGCCTATGTCCAGTAGTGGACTGCAATAGGCTGATGATGATGATGATGATGATTCAAGGAATTGTATTTTCAAGTATATAAATGTTTATAAAAATGCGAAAGTATGGCCGATTGGCCATAGTCATTTTGGCATGAATGAGTAACAAACAAATCGCTGACAAACAGATCTAAAAGAAAAATGGGTAGCGAGCTAGATTACAGGTTGGAATAGCCTATAAATCATTTTTATTTCAGCAAATTGGCTTCCGTGGGATAATTTAAAAATTCCACTCGTTTCGTAACCGGGCAACAACTACAGTAAATACCAACACCATCGTAAAGAACTCAAAACAACATTTGAAATACAATGCCGCGCCTAAAAAAACACTTGTTTCTTAACAAAGCACCCAAAGCTCCGACGACCAAACGAATTGGCATCGGAAGTGAGAACAAGCTATTAAAGCCCGAACAAAGGTTCTATTAGAATATAATCAGCCTTCTGTCGAACGAGTGGGAAAAACTTCCCATTGTTTTAATTCAATAATCACGAGCGAATGAGACGCAGCCGAAATATATAAGCCATGTTATCAATGCTTAGACCAAACGTTTTTCATTCATCATTCCTTCACCATTTCAGCCATAGGACGTCCACTGCTGAAAATATGCCTCCCCCGATGACCTATCAGCGGGGGGGATTGCCAATACTCGCCACGCTTGGCAGGCGGGTTGGCGAGCGCAGTTTTTTATAAGATTTCGCACGCAGACGCTGCTGCCCGTCTCCTGCTACAGGAATAAGGTAGTCTCTTACGACAAGCTTCCTGTTGGCGGCGGGGAAGTGTATTCTTTACGGCCGTCCCCATAATGCAAAAGTTTTAACAATCGGTCAAGTTGAAAGTAAAATATAAATATAAATGTGGACAACATCACATACATTGTTCTGATCCCAATTTGAATAACTATTCAAAGCATTCGTATTTTTGGAAACCAGAAACAACGAAGGTACCACAAACACCCAGACCCGAGAAAATGTAGAAAAACGCATTTTTTCAACATTGACCCGTCCGGGAATCGAACCCGGGACCTCGGAGCAGGCGACACCTTGAAAACCGGTGTGTACGCCACTCCGCCACGGAGGTCGTCATCAAGTCAGTAAGTAGATGCATAATAGTTTTCAGACTATTTTTAAGCAAAGAAATTGCTTGTGTAACTTTATAAATATATCTATATATATATATAAAAGTTTAATGAAAGGAATTTATGTTTTAAATTATTATTTATGAAATGTTTTTTAAACAATTATTTTAATTGCTGGTACCAATTTAAAATACAATACCTTGATTTTTATATTAAAGAAATAATATTAATTTATTTAATAATAAGTATTTGGTAATACAATACAGACGACAGCACGTCCACCTACTACAAAACGTCAAATTTTCTCAATTGATATTGATCTCTACTTGTTGGACTTAAAGTTGAAAATCAATTCAATGACCTTTAACTTTTTGGGTAGGTTGACCTGCCGTTGCCTGTACATAAACAAAATATCATTTAAACTTGCAGCTACCTTTATTTGCATCCGTCTTTGATTCCTCCGATTAGTTATAACAAATTAGAACAAGTAAAATAGTAAAGTAAGTAAGTCAACTCACTGCACGAAAAAGGCCTCCATCATAGAATTCAAGTTATCACAGCGATGATGGGTTTTCATTGCGTGTTATTGTTAAAACAACATTGGTTACGAGCAGCAGGCTGTTTTCTCTGCGCTGTGTTCGCTCGCCCACAAAAAGGGGAGAAAGGGGCAACTCGACCCGCGGCCAAATACATAATTCCCAACTCAAACAACCCTTGCAATTTGCGAAGCAAATACTCCGCTTGTTGAGTGGAGCACTCGCACGGTCGCTGCGTACACTTGCGATTTGCAATTAGTCGCACTAGCATTAAAACCTGTACTTTTTGATGTTATAACTAAATCTTTATCAACAGCCTACATTAGTCTAAGATAGAAATATTCCTAGAGTTATTTGATTCGGGGTGTATACCATGTACCTTATTTATTATGAGTTTCCGATATTCCAGCACTGTTGCAAGCGTCATGATCAAGTTCTCCCGTGTTTATGGCGCTTGCAACAGTGCCCAAATATGGGAAACTCATAATAAATAAGGTACTATCGCCTTATTCGTCGCCTGGCCACCTTTAATCCCTCGATCGTGAGTTATTCCAGACACAATTGAAATCAATTGTTATCGTGGCACCCGGGTGCTCGTGGGGTTCAAAGCATTAAGAGCAAAATCGCTTGCAGCTCACGTCGTCCGGTTTTGGTAGGAGTTGGATACCCCCCCCCCCCATACATGGTATACACCCCGAATCAAATTACTCTAGTGATAGAGACCACGAAAGTTTAAATCAGAAGTATTCCTTTCCAAGCGGAGGTTTGGCCGTAATCACCCACTATGCAGGAGGTTTGGCGATTCCAGTTTGTCCAATGGCAGTAAGAAGACACTGCTGCTCGTTTTTTTTTTAATTGCCTCTTGACACCTTTAGAACGAAATAAAGGCTACTTTCCTATGTGTTGATTCTACAACGCTCATAACTTAATGTCTATTACTCCCATTTTATTTTAGCCCGCGCAATGGCTATGATGCTGAATGCGTCAAGTCTATTGATTTCAGCTTTGACTTGAGAGGTCTATTACCTTTTGACTTTTTTGTTTATTGGATTAAATGACGACCAGTTTGATGACCAACTATGTATGTAAGATTTTCGGCTGTCGAGTACTAATAGTAAAAGCTCATTAATAGCTTATTTTGGGACTAGATGACTCTGTGTGCATGTCCCAGTGTATCATTGCCTTGAAATATAACAAGCGGACCCCGCGAACTTCGTGTTGCCTCAGCATTGTTATTGATTTTGACGTGTTAAATGTCATTGTCATCATAATTAAATACAATTTCTTAATTTTTTTTACGTTTACTTTCCAACTTTTTTAATATTAAGTACTGTCCTATTCCCGATAAATAAAAATTAAAACAAGTAGGTACCCAAAAATCATTAAGAAAAATCGGTCTAGTCCTTGTCGAGATAACTCGAAGTGGTATAACTAAGACGACTTTCTTTTATATAATAAGATATTCCGTCATCAAGAAGACTTTATTAATATCCAGCACAATATCCTTTGATTCAGACGCAAACGTGCGCAGTCAAATTTGAAAAGGCTTGTAAAATTCTATTACAGACAGCGCATTAAAGATTGTAAAGTCGGGGATGTAAAAATTATAACCCTATTACCTTTATTCCGGTTATAATAAGGAGAGCTATAATTTAGTACAAGGGTGTACAAGTTAGTTAAGTGGCGGTGCAAAGAAATACGCCAATTCGTTAAAAAATATTATCTCGTGACTGAGTCGAAAAATGCATAAAATGTATTTATTAGAGTAACAAGATAAATGTGGACATTATTACATTATGTTATTCCGATCCCAATTTGATTAATTATTTAAAGCACTCGTATTTCGGAAATCAAAAACAACGAAGGTACCATAAACACCCAGACCCTAGAAAATGTTGACAACCACTATTTTTCTACATTGACCCGTCCGGGAATCGAACCTGGGACCTCAGAGCAGGCGACACCTTGAAAACCGGTGTGTACCACTCCGCAACGAAGGTCGTCAACATATGATAATATATATGACCTAATATAACTAACGGCTCAGATAGGAACCTCAGTAACGGCCGGTCCCAATAATCTATCTATCGCCAGTTTTGACATATCGGAGATAGGAAACAGTTTCTATCTCTGATTTTGCCGACCAGAGAAACAAAGACAGAAGTTGGTTTCTATCTCCGATATGCCAAAACTGAACATAGACAGGTTATTAGGACCAGCCGAAAGTACAGACAACGGCAGGTCAACCTAACTAAAAAGTTAAAGGTCATTGAATTGATTTTCAACTTTAAGTCCAACAAGTAGAGATATTGATCAATTGAGAAAATTTGACATTTTGTGGTAGGTCGACGTGCTGTGTCTGTACATTAGTCTAAAGGTTTAAGTACTGGTCCAGGATCTCGGGGTTCTAGGTTCGATACCCGTCTCGGGCAAAAAGACATTCGAATTTTCGTGCATTGCTCGTATTTGTGATCACCAATTTGACAAGCGTGGTAATTGCGTTTGACCCATCATTGCTGTGGTATCTTGAATCCAATGATCGAAGCCTTTGCCCTGCAGTGAAATGATTATAGGCTGTTACTTTACTTTACCTAATTGTATGTTCTACTGTCACTTTGGTGCTAGTTTGTTGACACTACTCCATTCTGTTACATTATAAGTCACTTTATTTAACCATTCCCTCTTTGCGGCAGAATAAGTGCTCATCAAACTTATAATACAAGGTAACAAAGAAATTTAATACCAGTTTTATGCGCTTTTCACAGTCTTCATTAAGTCATTCTATTCATGTTATATAATGTCATTTTTCAGTAACGTGAGTATACTGGACGACAAAGTGTAGATATAAAGCAGTAATCTTACTCCAAACGAATGAAAATTTTTAGCGAATTTAAAATAGGCCGCGCATAAATGAAATAATAAAAAATAATTATAAACCTTTATTATTTTCACAATAGGCTACTTACAAGGCCTCCATCATTGAATTCAAGTTACCACAGCAATGATGGGTGTACTGGCATAATCACCATGCTTGCCAAATGCGGGTTGGTGATCACAAACCCGAGCAACGTTCGAAAATTCGAAACTTTTTGTTGCCCAACCTGGGATTCCAACCTGGGACCTCAAGATCTTGGCCCGGTATTTAAACCACTAGACTAACGGGGCGCTACAAACATGTATAGGCGTTGAACCAATACAGACAGCTGAAGAAGACTGATTCTGAAGAATCTGTATTTTAAGGTCTACAAGGTTTTCACGAGGCGTACTTACAATAGCCTGCAAGTAAATACATAACTTAATTTTTAACATTTGGGATTTTGAAACTGCCACCATCGCTAAATCCATAGATTGTGAAAATTATTTTGCTAATGATTTCCGCTCGTTAACACCGGCCTAGGTACCTTTACCACACTGCCCGCACTAACACTAAATGAGCAAGCACTATTTCATGCAGGAAAACCGCCCGTTCTCCCTACAAAAATGCATACAGTACAGATAATGCAATAGTACCCAACACCGATATAATGATAGGATATAATGATAAAACGTAATGTAGGACGCCCTCAGGCCAGGTGGAGTGATGATTTGCGCAAGGTGGCTGGCAGGAGCTGGATGCGAGAAGCCGAGGATCGACCTAAGTGGCGTGCATTTGGAGAGGCCTATGTCCAGCAGTGGACTGCAATAGGCTGATGATGATGATGATGATGAACACCGATATAAAAAACCTCGACGCATTTCGCCACTTCACGTAGCATCCTCAGGAGATGTTGTCGCCTTTGCAGCGTTCCAACGACTGGCGAACAGGCTGGTATTAATGAGCGGGAATCATGAGCAAAAAAAAATTTATTCATTGGCAAAATCCATATTTAGTTATAAATATCCGCAAAGTAACGCCTGTGATGTGGCCTGAGTCTATTAATTTTGCCAACATTGCCTTAAACACGGGAAAAATTAGCAATGTTTTATTTCCTAGTGTTTCAAACTCGATAGATAGTTTGGTGACTTTTTAGCGCGGAGTAAAATACTAAATATTACTCCATTGTGACCTTGAACCTTCTTATCAGACCAGTGATAGCTAGCTAATAAAGCGTGATAGCTCTTGAAACCAGGGACTTAGCTTTTAGCCAAGCAAATAAGTACTGACATGAATTATGACCCACAAATCTTATTACCTTTATAACCTATTAGCACCTCACGTTTTGACGTAACTTCTATTACGAAATTTATTAAGTATTATTTTATTTGTGGTATTACTACTATTATTTTTACACTGTGTATCATGTCACGTGTCACTGTTACCGCTATATATGCGAATGATAACATTTGTAGGGTGTCCAAATATTTATGGACAGTCCTGGAATGATCGGATTATAATATTTTATGTCAATGTTCTTTAAATTTCTTAGGGACTTGAACCCACACTTTTCGATTATCGGGCGACTGCTTTAGCCATTTGAGCTATCAAGACGTTTATTCGTGTCGACGAATTTGATCTTATCATTGACATATTATCAATATTTAACAATCGGGTAATATACATATAACAGCGTTTTCATGACTTTTTTAATATAAAAAAATATATTTTATAATGTATATTTTGTTGCATACACATCATCTCGCCCTTTTTTTGGACACCCTGTACGCACTTTTATTACGATTTGACAACATTATTATAGCTGGTTTTCTATTATAAAATGAATATTACGGGTTTATTACTTGTTTTATTATTACTATTCTAATAATATTATTATGATTACAACACATATTCATTCTGTGTTGTTTTGTTGTTTGGTGCCGATATAAAATATAATTAAAAAATAATAGTACCTACCACCTCTCTTTTCCAAAGGAGTTCGTAAGAGGCGACCAAAAATGTTTTTTAATATACTCGTATACCGAATTAAATTATATCGATTTCCATTCACTGCCCTTAAAGAGATGATTTTAATAGGAAAAAACTTGTAATATTAAAATTTCTTTACAAAGATGCATTTTCTTATACATAGGTGTAGGTTGTAGGAACAAGCCGACCATGGACTTCTTGAGTGGACTGTATACGGACGAAAACACTTGTTGATTTCTTCAGAGTTTATTTTCTTTCTTGAAGGTGACCGTGAGAGCAGGGACAATTTTAGTTTTTTTTTTTTTTTTTTTTTTTTGACGGACCTATCACTGAAACCCCATATGGGAGGCTTTAATCAGTTAAACCGGGCAGAGTGTGGCGAGCGCTGAAGGCGCTCAGCCTAGGTCCGCCACGCTAGCGGTACTCCGGTGCGGCCGAGGGTGAGGCTTCGCGAAGCGAAGCCTCAGGCTCGCTCGCACCGGGGCCCATACTAGCGGGCGTGATCGGGCCAGTGTGGGGTGCTAAAGGCACCCTACCAAATGGCGAACCCACCAGTGGTGGCGCCGCCGGAACCGGAGATGCCGTGGCATGCCGGATCACGGTCGGGCTCCATTCTGGCGGGCCCGATCTGGGAGGGGGGATCGGACAGCGACCTCAAGGGCGCCTCTGTAGGCTCGGACCTCGGCTTGGGTCGCCGTCCGAGGGGGGGGCAGGTGAGAAGCGGCCAGGCACATGATAGTGTCGGCCAAAATGAAAGGCGGGACCACGCACCCGCCTCCGACGGGTGCGGTGTGGAGAACTACTGTGTTGTGCAGTAATTGAAGTGCTTAAGGCGGTGTTGGCTGTTGTGACATACGCGGTGATCGGATCGTCGGGGTCGTTCAGCACGTGCCTGGGCCGACGGCGTCGGAAGGCGACATCCCTCTGGGGGGTGTACGTGGCGGCTTCCGCTATGAGCGGATTGGGGTGATTCACTGCCTTATCGAAAAAGCGTTGAGAGGCTTCTTTCATATAGAGGGCAATGGATTGGATCTCGAGATCTCGGTGGATATTATTGTTGCGTACGAACCACGGGATACCCGCGGCCCGACGCAAAAAGAGATTTTGAAGTGTTTGAAACTTCTTAAGGAGGGATGGGGCGGCGTGAGCAAACACCGGACTGGCGTAAGTCATCACGGGGCGGATGCAAGTTTTGTAAATTGTCAACTTATTTCTAAGCGACATTTTACTCTTGCGGCCGACTAGGTGGTATAGTCGGTGCGTGTAGAACTTCGCTCGGTTACAGACGCGATTGATGTGCGATGCGAACGATAGTCGTCGGTCAAGGATGACACCTAAATATTTGACCTGCTTGACCCATGGGATCCGCTGGTCGAATAGGGTGAAATGAGTGGGAACATTAGGGCGGGACGGATTAGGGGAGGGCGCTACGGGGATGTTCCGCCCGAAGTACATCGCTGCACTTTTGTCGGGATTGACTTCGATACGCCATTTTCTAAACCATTCACCCAATTTGGTGACCGCGCGCTGTAGCGCTAGGATCACATATTTTGAGTTTGGACCGGTTTTGTAAATGGCGGTATCGTCAGCAAAAAGGGCTAGCTCCGTGTCTGGAGTCTTGGTGATGTCGTTTACGAAAACGGAGAAGAGTAGGGGTGATAGCACAGAGCCCTGTGGGACTCCGGCTCTGATGGGTCGAGGGGAGGAGAGAGTGCCGTCAACTCGGTAACGAAAAGTGCGATTCGACAAAAAGTCCCGTAAGATGAGCACGAGACTGTCCGGCACTTTGAGTTCGTACAGCTTGTAAATCAAGCCGTTGTGCCAGACTTTGTCGAACGCTTTCGCCACGTCGAAGAACAACGCTCCCGTTCCCAAGGGGCGGGGTCTATTGAGACCGTCCAGAATGTGTTCCGTGAGGCGGTGCACCTGATGGACGCAGGAGTGGGAGGCTCTGAAGCCGAATTGCTCGTTGATTAAGAGATTGTTAGAGAAGAGGTAATCTCTTAATCGGGAAACTAATACGCGTTCGTATATCTTGCCCATAGTCTTTAAGAGGCTGATGGGCCTATAACTGGTGGGGTCGGCCGGGTTTTTTCCCGGTTTTCGGATGCCTATGACCTCCGCCTCCTTCCACGAGTCGGGGAAGACGCAGTGGGTCATTGCGGCGTTAATGATTGCCACCAATAGGCAGAGAAGTTGGGCGGGCAGGGCGCGGAGTACTCTGTTCGAGATACGGTCCGGCCCGGGTGCCTTGTTAGGGCGGAAACCTTTGACTATCGCCTGCACCTCATCAACGGTAGTAGGGGTGAGAGGGGTTGAGGGGGGGATGACCGAGCGGCGCTGGACCTCATCGTCCACCATTTGAAGGTGGTCTTGGTCGAAAGGGAGGGTACTAGGGGAACACTGTGCCTCTAGACTGTCAGCCATGCATTCGGCTTTTTCGTTATCGTCAAGCGCTAACGATTGATCGGGTCATTGATGCGACTATGTCCGACTTAAAGGTTCTCGCCAGCTTCCAGTAGGCCTGGTGAGATGGCGAGATTTCTTTAAGTAGATCGTCCCACCGATTGTTTCGGAGCTCCTTAATACGTTGCTTAACAGCACGCTGTAAGCCGCGCAAAAGAACCCGATTTTCCTCGGTGGGACACGCATCGTAGGCCCTGATAGCCGCGTTCTTGGCTCTCAGCAGTTCTCGCGCGTCATCAGGCAGCCTGAAACGATGGTTTCCCATCTCCGGCACTTGCCTAGACGAATCGCCGATGGCGACCGAGATGTGACTGGTGAGAGCGTCGATCGCTTCTACAGCCTCATTTGGCGAAGAAATGTCGTCGGGGATTGAGGAAAGTTGGGGGCTGTTACAATCCTCAAGTTTACACTTGAGTTTGTCCCAGTCTATCAACGACCTCATGGGGGGAGAGTATGACTCCGGGGAGCCGAGACGAACTATCACCGGACGATGGTCCGAGTTGAGGGCATGCACGACTTCTATCGAATGAAGCCGAAGGCCTACATTCTTTAGAATAGCCATGTCAAGAATATCGGGACGATGTTCGACGTTGTATGGGTAGTGGGTGGGCTCTAGAGGCGGTACAACGTCAAAGAATAGGGTTTCAGCGAGTCTGCTTAAGCGCGTGCCACTAGTGGTCGTGCATAGGCATCCCCACTGGGTGTTTTTGCTATTGAAGTCGCCGCCTATAAAGACGGTTTCATTCATAGCGAAAAGGGCCTCAAAGTCACTCCTGACTGGGGTTTTGTTACCGGAGAGGTAGGCCGAAGCGATGAGAATGGGCCTGTGGCCGGTCATAGATAGTCGGCATAAGGAGACTTCTATGTCCGTCGTGGGTGGGGGGTCGATTGGGGCACAGTGTAGAGAACGCTTATAGTAGATAAGCGTGCCGCCGCCACGTGTGGACCTATCATTTCTGACAATAAGATAGTTCGCAATATTAGGATTGCGAAAAGAAGGTTTGAGACGGGTTTCCTGAACCAGAAGGATGTCTACCTGGTGCTCGGTCAGGAAGAGGGATACCTCATCCCGTTGGTCTAAAAGGCCATCAGCATTGAAAAATGCTATGGTGATCGACCTCGGCTTGATTCTATTTTTTGTATTATCCATTATTGATGGAAGGATTTGATTGTTTGAAGAAGAGCCCTATGCTCGACGAGGATTTTAATCCTTAAATGGGCGTTGCCCACAGACTCGTCCAATTTCTGGCAGATGACATCGACCTCTTCGTAGTCGATGTCCTCCATAAAATTGGCCAGTCTGTTTAGCTGGGCCTCCATGTCCCTCGAGGGGGACGGCTCAGCTCGTGGGGCTTTGGGTGTTGGTGGTGGGGGGGGGGCAACAGCTCGTACGGCCGGTGTTGCAGGCGGAGCTGCTACCACGGCCGGGCTGAGACTGGGGGTCGGGGCGGGGGGGGGCGCGGGGGCCATGGACGCCATTAGGGGTTTAGCCCAGGCGTTAGGTCGGCATGGTCGGAGAGAGGGGAAGGCCGACGGTGTGATGATCACCCGTGGCTTCCCCGTATTATGGGGGGTGGGTCGAGAGGAGGGGGCTGAGGCCACTGGGCGGGGTTGCGCCTTTGGGGCCCTGGGACATCCGCGATAATTCGCAGGGTGTCCAAGACCTCCGCAAAGGACGCATCCGGGCGGCGTGGTCGCCGTCTCCCTGTCACGCGCGCAGTCGGTTGTGCCGTGGTCCCCGTGGCACTTTACGCACCTTGGGCGAGCATGGCAGTTCCGGGCTGCGTGGCCATATAATTGGCAGCGATGACACTGCCCAGGGAACCCCTTTTTACGGGGGAGTTCAACTTTAAGGCCGCTAATGGCGCAGATCGTCTTCACGTTGAAGACTGCCTTTCCCTCGGCCGAGTGGTCTAGGACCACCTGGACCAAGTCGAAAGGTTCGCGCCTGCGCCCCTTGAAAAGACGGTGGACCTGCCTGGCTGGGAAGCCCTGGCCTTGCAGGTCGTGAAGGATGGCCGGAGTGTCCAGCTCTTTCGGGAGACCGCGGATGATCACCCGCAGTTCCCTTTCCTCCGGGAAGGGATAGGTGTGGTACCCTATCATCCTCCCGTCGAGAAAGCTGGTGAGGGAGCGGTGGTCACCCGAAGTGGGTACCACCACTTTGATGCCCACGGCACAAGTCTTCGCGTGCGAAAACGCGATTTTGCGCTCGTTCAGGGCGGCGCTGATTACATTCCAGGACGATTTGTCCTGGACGAAGATAGGCGGCACTTTGCTCGCCTGAGTGGGGGATGGGGTGGTGGCCTTTGTCCCAGAAGGCTGGGAGGCGGCCGACGGTAAGGGCCCCTTTTGGGTCTTAACGACCTTAGCGGGGGGAGGCGGGGGCGGGGAATTGCGCGATTTGCGCGATTTGCGGGCGCGTTTGGCACGTTTCACCGTGATGAATTCATCATCATCGGTGGCGGAAAGAGAGGAAGTTGAGTCCGATTCCGGAACGTCACACTCCATCACGGAGACTGGGGCGGGAGAGGGGCATGCCTCCTCCGGGGGGGAGAGAGGGGTCCGCTGCGCCAGCGGGAGCGGCGAGCGCGAGCGGGATGGGGTAGAGGGCGTTGACGGGCGGGGCGGGGGGTGCGCGGAGGGCGCTACCTCTTCCGGCTCCTCCGAGCGAGGCGGGTCCGGGGAGAAGGGGCTATCCCTTCGGTAGTCGTCGAAACGACGAACTACTTCAGGATAATTTGCCTGGAGGAACTTAAAGAGTTTCCCCAGGAGGGATTTTTCCGCCATTACGGCGGTTAGTGTGTAGACGTGACTCTACTGCCGGTTCGCAAGTCGCAACCTCCGAGAAGAACCGGTAAGAAACTCGGAGGTGTACACGGTGTGTACCTCCCTTTCCTGTAGGTGTACAGGTCTGGGGTGTGTCGGAACAATGTGCCCTACCGGTGTACTACTAAGTAGGTAATCTACAAAGTAGGGTGTGTGGCCTACGCCTAGCTGACCTTCGGGAGGGCCCGGGTGAACCCGGGATACGCTCCCTCAGGGATGGAATTGCAGGAGAGGAAGGGGGGACACGCCCGGCAGTGGCTGGTGGGAGTATTCCTAGTGCCTCAAAAGCGAGGAGGAACGCCTCGCAATCTCAAGCAGACCCTCCAGGGGGCCAAGGAACTCCCCCGGCGTACCGGCGGCGGAGGGAAACTTTCAGTGCCTTAAAAAAGGCGCTGTCTGTTGCTCCCTATCAACAGAACCGCTTTACAGCGTTAAACTAAATCGGTTTCGTTGGCACCGTTAGGTTTCCGCCGATTTAGCCGCGGGCAAAACCACGTAAACCTGTAAACATATAAGGAGGACTCTCGACTGAGCGAGACAAAGGGTGGGGGAAAGCTGCGGCGCGATACGTCTGTATAGCGCAACAACTAGAAGCGGAATCTCTATTAGGACAATTTTCGCCTGATCACGTCCTATTCTTATTTACATTTCTTAAATTAGCCTAGTGACTATACAAAATTCGTGATTTTCCTTAGATAGACAAAGATAGAACACACATAGTCTCTTTTACTCTTTGGACACTTTCTCGATCCACCCACATAATAACTTCGGAGAAAAGAGAGGTCCGATATCTGTATTGCTATCTCTGTCTTACATATTCTAAACCTACCTACAGGCTTCTTAACATTTTTTCCACTTACAATCCTACCTACATGGGTTTTTTCTACCGACCTTCAGAATCTGTTAGGGGGACAGGGACAGCCTATAGGATACCTCCGCCGCGCGTGAGCGGGACGGCCTACAGTTATTTTCCTTCACCCCAGTACCTTTAAACAACCATACCAGATCCTACCTAATACTTTAGATATTGTAAGTGGAAATAAGAAACCGGTTTGCTATTTTATTGAAATAAAACAAGCCCTGCGCTAATACATTTCCTTATAAACTAAGGCCCTAACAGAAATTACGTTTATTTGTGATATACATATTCAAAGCTAAAAAAATACAATAATAAGGTTCATTACATACACTAAATATTAAATTAAACGAGATTGACGTGTGTCCGTAACAGTCTCCCCCCGGTGCAGCGCTGCGCAGTGCGGAACCTCTTCATTCTTCTACCGGCAGGACAGCCAATCTCGACGTCGGTCGACGAAACACGCCGCCCTTGGTCCTTACTTCAACATTTCTTACTCCTCCGTCAGGAGTACATAACTTGTGGCCACCCTGGTCGTGCTCCCATGCGCCGTAGAGCCATTATAGCCGAGTCGGTGGACAGGCTAGCTACTAATTCTATGTGCACGGCCCTTGTGGTGAGGCAAGTGAAGAGCGCTCCCCACCTCTTTTCATGTCGGCGGCCTATAGTCACTGTCATTGGCCCGAAAAAGTCTAGGCCACAGTTTGAAAATGGTCTAGTGAAAGCTTCTAGTCGAGCTCGTGGTAGATCTCCGAAGACTGGTCTCCTTGGCTTCGTCTTCCTCATGCGACAGAAAGCGCACTTGTAGGCTACAGCGCGTACAGTCGGTCGTAGTCGTAGTATCCAATATCTTTGTCGTAGGTCGTTGACGACGCGTTCGTTGTGCGAGTGGTGGGCGCGACGGTGTTCCCTATTGCACAACAACCGCGCATACGGGTGGCTGCCGTCCAATATTACGGGCGTAGTATCGGGGGCAGACACACCCGCTGCCCTCGTACGTCCTCTAGCCCGCAACACACCATCCCCGTCGATGAATGGATCTAACATCTTAATACGACTGCTCGCCTTTATGTTGTAGCCTTTTCTTAGGCGTTCTAAATCTTCGCGGAATGAATCTTCCTGTGCTTGTTTCACTAGCCACGTCTCTGCCTTTTCTATATGTCGTATAGTCATTTCTCTAGTACGTTTACGACATTTCTCTATGAAAAGTAATACATATGCCATTGCTATCACTAGACGTTCATAATTAGAGAAACGTCTCGCATCTGGCACGCTCCATAAGTCATTTGTAGTTACGTTACATATGACTTCGTTGTTTTCTTCATTATCGCCGTCTGCTGTCACATTCGGTGATGGCCATAGCTCTTCGTTTGAGTATAGAAACGACGGTCCGGTGAACCATCGGTCTTCTCGAGACTTTATATCGTAGTCGACTCTCGTTGCGTCGTCGGCTACATTTTCTTGCGTCGGCACCCATCTCCATTGGCTAGGATCGGTCAACTCCGTAATTTCACTCAGTCGGTGCGATACGTACGGAGTGTAACGCACTCTCTCGTTCTCTATCCAATGTAGAACCGTTCTAGAGTCCGTCCAGTATGTAACTCTATCGGGTTGCCATCTGTGCTCTCTCGTTATAATTGACGCAAGTCGTGCGCCGATCAGACACGCCTGTAGTTCCAGCCGTGGTATCGTCTGAGCCTTTATCGGCGCTACCTTCGCTTTAGCGGCGGCTAACATTACTCGTTTTGACCCATCTTCGTATTCCACGACCCAGTATGCGGCCGTAGCGTAAGCAGACTCGCTGGCGTCGCAGAATACGTGCAGCTGCTTTCTAGTCACTCCCCCCGTATAGACGGGGTAGACGCAAACTGCTTAGAGCGCCCACACCACTCAACCATGTCTGGAATTCATTGGCTATTTCCTCGGGTAGCGCTTCGTCCCAGCTTGTGTCTAGGCGCCACACCTTCTGTATTAGTATCTTCGCTCGGATGGTGTAATAACTCAGTAGTCCAAGTGGATCGAATATTGACATGACTGCGCTCAGTGCTTCTCGCTTCGTAGGCGTTCGTTTCAATGTCTTCACTTCTTGCGGCACTTTGACTAGCACCGTGTTAAAACTTAGTTCGTCGTTGTTAGCGTCCCACATAAGTCCCAGCGTTCGTCCATATTGAGTCATAGCGGCACCGAGCTGTTTCGGTGTCGTGGCACGGCTATCAATTGGCAGCTCACGCAACACGTCCGGCCCGTTTGTATTAAAGGCTGTAAGCGTGAATCCCGCCTGCGCGTGTACATGACGAACTTCTTTGATGACGTCACTTGCTTCTTGTTGTGTATCGAAACAGTCGACCCAGTCGTCCATGTAATGGTTCTTCGTTATCGCTTCGTGTGCTCTTGGGTACGTACTGGCGTGTTTCTGAGCGTTGTAATCACGTACGCTATGTGCTAAAAACGGTGAACTCTTCGCTCCGAAGATCATTGAAGTCATTTTATAACGCTTTGGTGGTGACGTTCTGTCGTCGCCTCTCCATAAAAACATTTGCGCCGGCTGATCTCTTTCTAAGATTTTTATCTGTAGAAACATCTCACTGATATCCGCGGTCACTGCTATGGCTCGTTCTCGGAATCTAAAAAGCATTCCCGCCAAATCTCTCAGTAAATCGGGACCTTCTAGTATTGCGTCGTTCAGGCACACTCCATTGCTTCTAGCGGCAGCGTCGAACACTAATCTCAGTTTACCGGGTTTGTTCACATTGGTAACTGCGAAGTGTGGTAGATACCAAAGCCGTGGGCTATCTATCTCATTGTCTTGGCTCTCTTCGGCGTAACCTTTTTCAAACATATTATTCATCTGTTTTGTGTATGCTTCTTTGAACTCTTTCGATTTGTCCATCTTTTTCTCGATTGCCATGAGTCTGCGCCGTGCTAGATCGTAGCTCGGTGGCATAACATTCACATTTTCCTTCCATGGTAATCCGACTTCATACTGTCGTTTGACATATCTTACTGAAGTTTCAAAGGCTTCTTTGGCACGAATATCATCTGGATTTTCACGTTCTTTCTTTAAGATACCCAATGAATCTATTTCAAAGTGTTCTTTCACCATACTGTGTAACTCGTCATCCATAGCACGCGTTGTGCAATGAGTTAAACTTTGCTTGCCGTTGTCATATAGCACAGTATTTTTCTCCTTTATCACATGAGACGGCGCTATTCCATGAATCACCCACCCCAGAGTGGTAAGTGATGCTACTGGTTCATGACGTTTGCCTATTAGCAGCCTTCTGTTGACTATCAGGTGCCAATTATCCGCGCCGATCAGGATACGCGACTTGGCGCTTACATAACATACGTCTTCATTGTTTAGTATACGCATGTGTTTATATCTCAAACAACTTTCATTTATCGTTTGTCTATGAAGTTGAAGATTCTCCATTGTTCTCGCTCTCACCGCGTGCTTCTTATTGCCTTTAGCGATGATTTGAATCTCCACTTCCGTACTTATAGGTGGCACGCTCTGTGCATTCACACTGCAAATATGTAAGTCTCGAACTGGCCCTTCTGCGCCGACGTAATCTGCTAACTCTTTATCGATCAGTGTAATTGTTGACCCCTCGTCAAGTAGAGCGTACGTACGTACTATACCCATTGATCCTTCTACAGTGATCGGACATACTTTTAACAATACCTTGGACGCGTCTATCGAATGATTGACAGATGCGACCACCTCTTGGTTTTGTTCTGGACTCTTGCTGTCCCTTTCTAATGTATGTTGTGGACTCTTGCTGTCCCTCTCTGACATATGTAGCATTCTGTGATGACGTCGACCACAACCATTCTCATTACATACTTGCGCTTTGCATTTGAGACGCCGATGTCTATCTGATAAACATAGAAAACATATTCTTTCTTCCTTTAACCAGTTCCATCTTTGGTTAACTGTCATAGCTATAAACTTTTTACACAGTGACATCTCATGGTCTCCACCGCAACACAAACAGGGTTTCTTTTGTGCCGTCCTCCTTTCTTCGGCTGTGACGTACACTCCCGTATTTTTCTTTCTTATGTTTGTGTTCGGTTTGACTGACACGACTTCTCTTTTTGTAGCGAAATAGTTCGACTGCGGCGTATATGCGTAGCGTAGCGCTTTGTTAGCCTCTTCCATTAGGAAATGTGACAAAGTGATTATCTCTGGCTCCGAATAGCTTGAGTATTGTACTGCATAGTCGCACCATCGAGATTTCAAACGCGGGCTAAGTTTATCAATTATCTCCCGTGTTAGCATTGAATTTCTCAGGTATCCTCTGTTGTCTATGGAGTCCAGCGTGCAAACAATATTCTGTACTTTGATTGCAAATGTATTCAAGTCACTGGCAGTCGGTCCTAGGCGCGGCAGACTCTTCAATTCATTTAGCGTTCGTTCAATTATTATCTCCGGCCTTCCGTAGCACTGTTCTAGAGTTTTCATAATTATGTCCGGATCGGATGCGTATGATAATAAAGCTGCTACTGCTTCTTTGGCTTCTCCTCTTAAACAGCTTCTTAATCTAGCCAGGTTCTCAGATTTAGTGTATGCGCCTGTCATGGTTGATTCTTGCATTGCTGCTTTAAAAGAAAGCCAGTCTGTCGGTGTCCCGCTAAATATCGGCAATTCTATTGCTTGTCGTGGTGTCGGTCGTCTTGACATGATTTTCTCTAATGTCGCTGCGAGTACCTCCGCCCCGTCCATCTTCATTCGAGGCTCTTCCTCCTTTTTATTCTCTTCCGGAGGTTGTGATGGATTCAAATGACGGTTTCTAACCATCTCTGTCATTTGAACATCTTTCTGTCTTTGTCGCTCTTGAGTAAGAATGTCGCAAGGCTCCTCTGTGGTGGGTAGCTGCGTTTCTTCGCGACGCCGGGACTGCGACTTGTCCAGCCAGTCGTCCACTCTGGTTTGACTATCACCGGCGGGTATGCTCTCACGGTCATCGTCGTCGGTTTCCATAATTGTAGCTATTTCATATTCTAATCGTTTTTGAATTAAGCTTTTCTCAAGTGCGGCGAGCTTCTCTGCGGCCAATAACTCCGCTTGTCTAATTCGTGCGGCAACGCTTGACCCCCTCGATGACGGTGCCTTTGTCCGTGGCACGTCTGTGTCGGCGTTGGCATCTTGACGCTTTGCTATCGGTGCTGGGTCCGTCTCCATAATATATCCGCCTTCTGCGGGTACTTGACTCCTTGATGTTTGCACCGATGGCGATGCAGGTGGCTCTTCAAAATCACATCGTCTTGAGTTTTCCATTGCTTGACTCCCGGCGGCCTCAGCTTGTCTTCGCGTTGTTGGCATCTTCTTACTTGCAGCCCCTACTCCTAACAATCCCGGACAGGTACGCTACCGTGGGGAGCCTGTCTGGGGATGGATGGTCGTGCAGGAGTGGAAAGGGAGGAACCACCCAGCAGAGAATGTACGCAGCCGTAGGGTGCTCTGTCCTGGCTGGAATCACCAGAACCCTCAGCAGTGCCTACAGTCCGGCCCCTACGCTTGCGCACACCGTACTGGCGTGGTCGGACTAGTTCGTAATCGTTTGCACGATATACGGCAGCTCGTCCGTTGACTGCACCGCCTGGGAACGGCGTTAACTCGGAACAAACACCGTTTGACACCGTTAGGTGGTGAATGCCCGAGCCGCGGTACACCCGCGTCTGGTTACACTTTCTTCTCTTCGTTACACGATGAACGGTTACGACGATGTTGCTTCACTGTTGCACTGATCTTCAGACTGATCTTGATATCTTGCTGGCTTCACTTATCCGGATCGCATGGACCAGACCTTGTAGGTTGTAGGAACAAGCCGACCATGGACTTCTTGAGTGGACTGTATACCGACGAAAACACTTGTTGATTTCTTCAGAGTTTATTTTCTTTCTTGAAGGTGACCGTGAGAGCAGGGACAATTTTCGCCTAATCACGTCCTATTCTTATTTACATTTCTTAAATTAGCCTAGTGACTATACAAAATTCGTGATTTTCCTTAGATAGACAAAGATAGAACAAACATAGTCTCTTTTACTCTTTGGACACTTTCTCGATCCACCCACATAATAACTTCGGAGAAAAGAGAGGTCCGATATCTGTATTGCTATCTCTGTCTTACATATTCTAAACCTACCTACAGGCTTCTTAACATTTTTTCCACTTACAATCCTACCTACATGGGTTTTTTCTACCGACCTTCAGAATCTGTTAGGGGGACAGGGACAGCCTATAGGATACCTCCGCCGCGCGTGAGCGGGACGGCCTACAGTTATTTTCCTTCACCCCAGTACCTTTAAACAACCATACCAGATCCTACCTAATACTTTAGATATTGTAAGTGGAAATAAGAAACCGGTTTGCTATTTTATTGAAATAAAACAAGCCCTGCGCTAATACATTTCCTTATAAACTAAGGCCCTAACAGAAATTACGTTTATTTGTGATATACATATTCAAAGCTAAAAAAATACAATAATAAGGTTCATTACATACACTAAATATTAAATTAAACGAGATTGACGTGTGTCCGTAACAATAGGTATATTTCGTATACCCGGCCATCTTTGATTACATAACAAAGACTTAATGATATTAAGTCCGTTAAAATTGAAACTCATGTAGGTAATTCAGATATAGGTACCTACGCAAATACAAAACTTATCTACTTATTCTAAAGCGAAAAGAAGTTTGCCAGGCCAGCTAGTATAGTATTTCCGTATCTCCACTTTTATTCGTCGGTTCGAAATATTCTTTAAGTTTTCTTTAATTAAAAATGAATTATGTTTATCTTGACATCGGTTCTGACCTTTACGAACCAGCCTTTCAAAAATGCGATGCTCCGGAGCAAATTGAAAAATGTTGCCACCACAGTGTAAACTGAATACAGCATGTTTGGATGATTTTACTAGTAAATCCTGTTTTTTTTTAAATTTAGTCGCGCACTGATTCGCCTGCTACAATATTAGGGTCCGAATTCCGGTTGGGCCAATTGAAATAAATTTAGGAAACTATCTTTTAAATTTTATTTGGATTTGGTCTACGTGCTTCGGAAGGTACCTACTAACGTTCAACCGATGCAGTTGGTCCATTATCTTCGGTTGCAAGAGGAAAGTTGTTAAAATCATTGTCAGAGGCCTTTTAAATTTATAGGCTTTGTAGGGTCTGTCTAGAGCAAAATCAATATGGCAAAAAAAGGAGTATTTAAATTGCTAACAAAAATATTATCGAAGACAAATTCTTTTGGTTGGCATACTGGTTTTGATCTTACGATTGATTTTTTGCACACCGAATGATAGTTTAAACAGTTTATTTCTGCTAAAAACAAGGTGCGTTTACGCTTCTCGAATAGGTATTTCCTATTTATCTCACTTCGATTGGCAAAAAATTTTTAATTTTAAATGAGATGAACCTTCGGCGTTTATAGTCAGTTGTGCCTCTACAAGGATTTGACAACCATTGTTTTAAGGGAAGCCTTCTCTAATTAACACTTTCCGAGTAAAATAAATTCGAATTTCCATAAATAAATTGAGGTTTTAGGGATTTGGGGACGATGAACAGATTTATAATCTTGAAGCGGCTGGGATTCAGTTTTAAAGAAATGGTTTTTAACTTATACTAGCTTTTTGCCTGCGGGGATCTGCCCGCGTAAACTACAAAGCGCATTACGGTATACGGGTAAATTGAAGAAACCAACATTTTATTTTGTCCTATGAAGTGGAACATTATTTTAATTAAAATATAACTGCCAATTTTGAGTTATGAGTAGGTATACTATCGTTCTCTTTATGGAATTTGATACAGGAACAACTATCGGCTAATTTCACGTTCAAGAAACGTAGGTAGGTACAATATAAATACATTCAGTATAAAAAAAAGAGATGCATTAATAATCTATATTATATAATTATATCATTAATATAAAAATGTAAGTACCTATCTTTTTTTCCCTTGGCCACGGCATCACGCGTGAGTGCCTGGACCGATTTCGCTAATTCTTTTTTTAGAATATTCCCTGAAGAAGGTACGAGGATGGTTCTTACGCAGAGATAACTTTTAAAAATTATCTCAAAAAGTCAAAAAACAACACTTTTTTATACTCCTATACAAACATTTTCTTTTTCAAACTTGCCATATTTGATAATAATGACATTTAAGGCGTGAAAATCTAATATTTGAGGCGATACGAAGTTCTGCAGATAGCTGACGGTGACTCCCGGTAAGGTCTACGATCTACCTCCTAGTGGTCCACCCTGGGCAACGGCATCTTTGGTTTTCTAACCAATGATGACGGCTAACAGATCCCTCTGCGGTGGTAGGCTTCGTAAGAGGCCGCCTGGATGCTACCACCCTCCTGCCGGAGTCCATCGCCAAACAGTGCCTCTGTGTTCCGCTGGTGTGTGGGAGATTCAGTGCCTCTGGGTAAGTTAGTTCGCTCCATCTTAGGCTTCTTCTTAACCGTATGGTTGAGTATGTGGTCAAGAGCGAGCCCATTACTTATGAAAAAATAAAAAAAATATCGAGCATTGTAGAACACACACAGGTTGAATATTTTTGTTTTTTAATGACTGCGTTAAATGCTGACTGCCTTGCCAGGCCTAGAAGGTGGCAAGATTAGTATTTTTGCATGTATTTAATGCACCAGTCGGTCTAAAAACCTCATCACCAAAATCATTTTTACGTAATCGACATGCTTAGCAGATACGCTGGTCATCGCAGTTTGACTGTAAGATGGGTTCTTACTATAAGGTACTCACTCCGGTCAATTCTTCAGATTGTAAATCGAACAGTTAATATGCACACACGTTTATTGACGCCAAAAAAGTACATGTATTCACAAAGACTTAATTACCGTAGCACTGTCCTAATAATTAAATTTCGTAACCAATTTTACTAACTCTGCGGAAATAATGATTCCGTGTGTCGCTACTTTGACCAATGTGAGAGAGAGATTTCTGGAAGTACACCTTTAGTCGCTTTTTAGACGACCTCCATGGCGGAGTGGCGTACACACCGGTTTTCAAGGTGTCGCCTGCTCTGAGGTCCCGGGTTCGATCCCCGGACAAGTCAATGTAGAAAAAAGTGATTTTCTACATTTTCTCGGGTCTGGATGTTTGTGGTACCTCCGTTGTTTCTGGTTTTCAAAATACGAATGCTTTAAGTACCTAGTTATTCAAATTGGGATCAGAACAATGTATGTGATGTTGTCCACATACAGCAGGGGCGTGCATAGCAATCTTGGGTACGGTATGCAGTATCTACCTACGCCAAAAAAAAACATACCAATTTCAACATCTTTTTTTTTTATAGCCATAGGAAACAAAGGGGCGGTGCAACTCTTCTAATGTGCCGATAATACCTACATGACACAAAAAACCTAAATGTGTGAAAAAATGTCTACCAAACAAAGATTTATTTCCTTTACACGACTTCGTTTATGATTTCCTTTCCACACTATTTTTTCCTTAACTATTTGGCGACTGAAAATTTGCTAATCAGTACTAAATGTTGTTTGATCCTGACAAAGGGATCTCACACAACAGATTAACGTCTTCCTAATTGTTTATAACGAGGTCTTTGGGCTCTCGCTTGACTAGCAGGACGTGCTTCCGGTGCAATCAGGTGCCGCCATTTTGTTTTTGAATGGCGCCCTTTTAACGTTTATTTGGACATAGTAGAGCAAGAGATAAGTTTTTTGTATTACACATTCTTGGCATATACAGTGGTGGTCATATAATTAGAAACACTTCTTCTAAATAAAGAAAGTAGGTAAATATAGCTTTAACGTAGGTAGGTACACATGTTCGTAAAAAATATACACATTCAATAATTAATAATCATACAATAATACTACCACTCAAATGAAAAACACACGAATGCATAAAATATAAAACATAATATCTTACTTTTAATTACAAAATGAGTCTTACACGTCATGTAAGAGTTTAAACACTTAACACTTACGGGGTTTAATGCAACGAACCGTTATTTAAAGGTAAACAGTAATTTACCTTCCCGACGTTTCGATCCGGTTGCACGAATCATGGTCGCGGGCAAGAGTCTGCCCGCGACCTTTTAATAACGGTTCGTTGCATTAAAGCCCGTAAGTGTTTAGTGTAAAAATGCAACAAGAAAGTTTAAAATCCTATGTAAGAGTTTATTTTCTGTTACTGGCCGTTTGGACGCCTAATTAGAAACATTTAAAAAAAGCATCCATTGCTTAATCATAAAAGCTATCCTATCTATATCGCTATCCTAAGGTACTAAAACTTTGACAAACTTTGGAAACTTTAATCCGTGCTCGACAAATCCCTAGCAGTTGCTAAGCACTTACCTACGTAAACCATACAAATAACATTTCAGGACGAGACGGCCCCGACGTTAAGGTTACTCAAAACTACACTAAGTAATGTGATTTAAAGCACTCGTATTGTGAAAATCAGGAATGACGAAGGTACCACAAACACCCAGACCTGAGAAAATGTAGAATATTTTTTTCTGCATTGACCCGTCCGGGAACCGAACCCGGGACCTCGGAGCAGGCGACACCTTGAAAACAGGTATGTACGCCACTTCGTCACGGAGGTCGTCGTCGTCGGAGTAATTAAGGTGAACCTGAGATTTCCATCTTAACCTATTGATTTAAATTACAGAATTTAAACTTACTTGGCATTAATCCGTTGCTAACCAAACCGCCAAAGACCGATTGGTACAGAAGCCAATCTACATCAAAGCAACGCACACATAGACACCGCTCTCGTACACTTAATCTCGGGCCAGTTCGGGCCATTGTGAACGTGAGTGTCCAGTGTCAACTGTAGACCAGGTGCTATTGTGTGTTATCATTGTAATTTGCTTTGCTTATGTGATTTTTTTGTAAAAAAAATATATAATACCTAACTATTGCAACTGTTCAGTGGACGGTTGTATAAATATTAAATCCAATATTAAAAAGTTAGTTTAGTTTTTAAAGTATTAGTTGTTTCAAAGAGATAAGACAACTGGATACGAGTGCCACCACCACGACAGTGTTTGTGCATAAGCCAAACTGGACGACCCCAGCGCGACCGCCATTGCAGACACAAGAGTAGATAGATGAATAGACTTTTTATGAACGTCAACTTGTGACAGTGAGACTGTCAACTGGCTGTGCGAGCGTAAACCGGTTTTCTCAGTCTTCACACATGCCCCGTGCGCTTGTAGTAGCAAGGTGGGTGGACCATGGAAGGCGACCGTAACTAATAAACAGTGTTTATTAGTTAATTTAATAGATAAATGACAAGAACCAAACTTTTATTTAGTACTTTGTTTTATTGTGTAACAAATAAATTACTTTTTTTTCACTGAAGATGTAATCACTATTTCTTAAACTTAACTTTAATAAAGCTATTCCAAACGGCCTTGCAAGGAACAGGGCTCCATACAAGGCCAATGTTACAAATCTGTCGTTCAACTTAAAACTAAAATTGTAATAATCAAAACATCCCTACCGCTGATCCAAATGGTCGTCAATTATAAAAAAATGTTCATTCTGTTTAAGTTACAAATTTAAAAATTCTTATAAATAGTAAATGCATAAATAATTTTGCCAACTTTACCGGTACATATTTATAGCAAAAATATCGGTATTTATATTTTCAGTATTTGTAAATGTCTCTAGTAAGGTTCATGTACCCCAGCAAGGCCAATCGTCGAATTTTTGATTGGCCTTACAAGGAACCACCGGCTTTCATAGGTACTGCCGATATTTCAACTAAAATCACAGCAAAATTATTATTATTTTCCTTAGTACTATAAACAATCCTAGCATAACAATTTACAGTAAAAAATATAAGAAACCAAACAGATAATTCACATAAAAACTTACCTTTTGTTGAGCGTACGAATTGTAATTTTAACGTCAACGACCGACGTCTACGAAGCAAGCGACCGTACTGGCGAAATAGCGACGCGAGCGACTTGACGCCGCGTGTGTGTCTTTGAGTTTGATGGAGCTTTGTGGTAATGGAAGGAATTCATCATCACGTGACTAATAATATGATTTTTTTGTAGTTGGTCTTCCAAGGAGCATGGCCTTCCATGGTCCACCCACCTTACCACCGATATGAAGCTTAAACTCTGTTCCGTTTATCTACTCATGTGTTGTAGGTATGAAAAGTGAAGTACCTATACAAGCTGAAATTTAATCACCTTTCAAAATTTAATACATTACCTAATCTACGAGACAAAAAACAAAGGACGTATTTTTTCTTTTTGTATAGCCCAGTACAAAAATTTCGAGATAAAGCACCTAAAAAATGTCCGCCAGAAATCTAAAATTTTTGATACACACTTTTTTACGCGATGCACATCTGATCCATTTATTACGATACTATTTATAAGTTGCTGATTTCCCCTTTATACCTACACAGGCTTAGGATCGTAAAAATTTAAAACAATGTTGCGAAAAATATTTTCGGGTTGAAAATCCATCTCTGTTTTTTACTTCATGAATAGCCTTTAAATAACTATGAAAAATTTGGAAGGTGATAAAAAGTCAGTCTATACAATACGATACCTATACAATATGAGATTCACATCTGTATTATGTCTTCTGTGCCCAAACACACCCACTAGTTGCAAACTAAACACAACGCAATTACACGCTTCTGATCAATTAATTACCGCATTACACAATCAGGCGACGTGTTTGCGATCCAGGAATCCGGCTCGGAGGATTATTTGAGGTCAAACGAAGGTTAATCATCTTGATTCTAAGATGGTTTACTGAAAATACTTGAATAGAAATGTTGTCTGCCTCAGGTAGGATTAAAACCAGGGCTTGGAAACGTTACCAATTTTACATTATAAGCAACGTCACGCCCCGTTGGTCTAGTGGTTTAAATACTGGGCCAAGATCTCTGGATCCCAGATTCAATCCCCGGGTCGGGCAACAAAAAGTTTAGAATTTTCGAACGTTGCTCGGGTTTGTGATCACCAACCCGCATTTGGCAAGCGTGGTGATTTTGCCAGTACACCCATCATTGCTGTGGTAAATTGAATTAAGAGATGGAGGCCTTTGCCCTGCAGTGAGATGATTATAGGCTGTTACTAAGCAACTTTAAGAGGCAACACTACGGGCGAGAGAATTGAAAAATAAGTATTTGTAAAATCTATTGCTGTCGCGCAGTGCCAAACGCCTTCACCGCAGAGTGTGATAAAGACAACTGCTTCTTGGACCGAAAATACCTACTAAAAGCACACCAAATCAACGTTTCGTAGTCCCCCGATTAGCGGTGAGGCGTATTTATCGCAACAGATAAATTTAACAGATATTTAAATACCGAATATAACAACTGTTCTTCCTAAGATAAATATCTGTTATAGGAAATAACAGCTAAATCTTAACAGTTGCCGTAAGAACAGTAGAAGAACAGATGCATAAAATATTGCTTGGCTGTTGCTGTTATCTGCGCGATAACTGTTATTGTATCATCCCCTCTCATTCATTTCGCTTATACACAAAAGAGAGGCACCTAGTATTGACTAAACAGCAAATTTAAAACAACCTCACATTCGCAAATATCATAGGCAAAATGTGTCTTCTTAATTTGGTTTTATGTGCAGTTTAATAGCTCTATCTCTTTTTTTCGATCGCGTTCGAAAGAGAAGCTCCTAGTATTTATTACATGAAAAAATGAAGTGGTTACTAGATTACTCAGTTTTAGGTATCAGAAACAGTCTCCTAGCTTTGGTCTTGTGTTTGATTGATATTTTGACGTAATGTTCGGATACATTCACAAAATAAAAACACAAAAAGTTTAGGCACCTAAATATTGTAAAAGATTTAGGTACTTAAATATTTTTACAAAAAAACTTTACCTCCTAAAAATCGTAATATTAGCAAATTGACAGTCCTAAGCCTGTTCTAAGCACGAAGGAAAGTTTTTGATTGGATTGGATATTGGATGGGTATTAAAAAGATTGTTTGAGATTTTAGCGGCTACAGGAAGTATCAAAATAAGCAATAACAGGCTGTTATTTAATAACAGATATTTGGAACTGTTATTTTTACATAACAAGAACAGTAGTAACAGATATCGACTTTTACCTGTTATAACTCATCTCTACCCCCGATTACTTTTCCAAAACTAGACCGATTTAAATACTTTTTTCATTAAAAATTAAAAAAGTCTGGCCGTGTTCGTATGTTTTCCTTTTTTTCTAAAATTTTGCCAAATTTGTTTTCTGGATGTTTGAACACAGCGGAAAATCTGGCGATTTTTTTCGATTTTCGATCAGAAACATGCTAATAGTGCCCATAGATTTTTGTAATAAAAATTATTGCTCTACTGGCTTTATCCAGGGAGGAAACAGGGGACTACGTTTGTATGGAAAAACGGCCCTTGTTTCCTCTTAAGTAACGGTATTTCATAAGGCTACTTTTTTTAGCGGTAAGATATTTAACGATATGTCGCACGGTGGTCCAAAAAACCGCCTTTCATACACATAGAAATGAAATGTGGTTTATTTTAAATTTTATTATTGATATTTGTTTGGCATATAATAGTTAATATCATAAGTAAGTCTGGCCATCTTACTATGTGTAACTTACGAGAAAAAAATATTTATGTATGGACTCGGATTTCGAAAACTTGACTGATAACGAAAAACAAACGTTTTTTTTTTGTAATGAGCACTTTTTCATCGATTTTTGGCATGTTACATTGACTATAACTACTTGCAGATCAATTATTATTACTTTTAAAGTTGACATTATTACTAGTTTGACATTCCGCATCATTTCTGTAAGTATTTTTATTAATGATTAATATTTTTAAGAAATAAAATATGCTGTCCATTTTTAAACCTAATTAACGTTTTTCATTATAAAATTAAATAAAAAAAAAAATTATGTAAAGGAAAATTTACCAAAAAATACGCTTATTTATATTACGTGCTGTGCTGACTACATTCGTCATTAGAATCAAGTAAGTATGACTTATATAAGAATTACAAATTAAATAAATAAATAAATATGTAGGGGGCAAAGCGGCAAGTTTCGGCACAAACGGCGTAGCTTGTAGGGTTCGTCTTATGTGTAAGTATATGCCATATAAGTCGCAGCTTAATAGTTGCAGGAAGTACCGAGAAAAATGATAAAATGTATTTTTCTCCATACAAAAAAAAAGTAAATATTTTTTTTCTCGTAAGTTACACATCGTTAGATGGCCACACTTACTTATGATATTAACTATTATATGCCAAACTAATATCAATATTAAAATTTAAAATAAACCACATTTCATTTCTATGTGTATAAAAGGCGGTTTTTCGGACCACCGTGTGTCGGTAGCAAAATTAAATTTTATCGATCTATGCGGGACCCGTTCTAGTGGGCCCGATCGAGGGGGGAAAAGGTTAAAAAGGTTAAAAAGGCTGTCATGTGCCATTTGTATGAGAAACGATATCGTCACTTGCGCCCCATAACACATAAACGAGTTCAAAGAACGCCAATCAAGCGAATTCTTTAAAAAGAAACGCGCTTACGTATTGGCGGAAGTATAAGCATTCGCTCATAACCTCTGTGGCGCTCCTGCTCCGCCTACATCGCCTTTTTAACCTTTTTCTATGTTCATTACATTAAAACCATTTATTTTACTATAAAAACATATTTTATTCTTATTATACAATATAACATTTACTTAACACAGACAATTTTCAATTGTCGCTAAAATAATACTATTTAACAAGTGTTATATTGACAGAACGAAAAAACACATTAAACACAGCTTTCAAATTGCGCGAAAGAGACAACGCTACACAATACTGAACTATCGTATATCGTTATCACAGTCACTCATGTGACAGCTAACTTCGAAATATTGTATTAAAGTGCGCAATGTCACTGCGCAACAAACCGTTCTATAAAATTACACACTTAAAAATCATTTTTTTGTAAACTATTTACATTTCCAAAATGAAAAAATTTGGGCCCTGTTTTAGTATCTACTAGTAATGTGATCTCTGTGACTAAAATAACTCTTAGATTATAATAAATTATTCGACAGCCGTACTTAGGAGCTGAATGACGGCAGATATTTTACCTAAGTATCTTTAGTAACAGTATATAAACTTGAAAAATTTTGTCTCAGGCGGGACTCGAAACCGCATCTCCTCGCACCCGCGAACCCGCATCTCCTCGCCCGGCATGCGAGGAGATGCGGGTTCGAGTCCCGCCTGAGAAAAATTTTTTCAAGTTTATATACTGATATTATAAGTGCAATTAAGTTGCTAAAATATCAAATAAAGTATATCTTTAGTAAGTCAGTGTGACCAGGGGCGTGCACAGTAAGATTATGGGTAGGGTATGCAGTACCTAAGTTTAACAAAACTTAAGGGGACTACTAGAGTTAAGTGCTGCCCCCAATTGGTTAAATTTTATTACTTCTAAACAAAAACAATTCTCAAAAACCTAGAACAGTTTAATAGTCCCCTTAAGTATGGTAATGTTTATGAAGTATTAATTCGGATCGAGTTTGAGAAAACCGAAATTGATCATAAATGTATAATCGATATTTAAAAAGCACCCATTTTGATTAAAAGTCAAATAGTTTTTTTTATTTATTTCTAAAACACTACATATTACAAGATTAACAAATCATTTTAGGTAATCAAATTAGGTTTTCTGAATATATTCGCTCAATTTTTCATATAAATACACCCTGTTTATCATATATAAATTGATTCTTTAACATTAAGAAAGAAAGTTCATTTAATCTACTATACATTAGCACCTAAATAAATACTGATCACAAATTTTGACTCGAAAATTATAAACATAAAAACTATAGAATAATACATACATGGAACAGACATTTCATACACGTTTCAGATCACAGATTAATGATAAATGTCTGATGCCTTGGTATTAAAGGCAATATATTTTACTGTTAAGACAGTTTTTCCCAAAAATAAAGGATAAACCTCATATTACAATGTGACTTGTGAATGGTCCTTTTACCACTGCTTAAGTACCTACCTCAGTATTATCATCGATTTATACATATTTTTTAAATGGAAATCATAAAAAATGTTTAACCAAATTGTATGAAACACCAGTTTTTTCGCAACATCATAATTATTTCTTGAATCACAATAAAAATAGGTTGTATAAAATATATAAATACAAGCATATTGAGGCTTATTAAAAGTCATTCTGTATTCTACGACAAAAGTTTTTTTAGATGACGCCTATGTTAATAAATAAGCCTATTTTAAAAATTAAGACTTTCTTATCTTCGCAGTTTAGGCTGTATGATAACAATAAGTCATTTTATAAGTTAAAAATAGGATAAAATTTCTTCTACAAGTAACCATAAACACTTTCAACCTTACTTCTACATTAGAATAAGGTTGAAAATGTATTAAACATATAAAAACACTGTTCTATATTGAAATCGAACCCACATACATGACAGAGGAAACTTTTCTTCCAAATGACAATATTTTCAGAAGAAAGCTTAGAAAATATAGAAAGAAAAAACGTACAAACAGATTGTCAGTAAAAAAGTTTATTCTAACACTAATATCTGTGACTAGCTGTTCCCCGCGACTTCGTACGCGTCAATTTCAGTTTTTAAGATCGCGATTATTTTTTCAACATTTTTCACTGATGCTTCGCTCCTATTGGTCGCAGCGTGATGTTATATAGCCTAAAGCCTTCCTCGATAAATGGACTATCCAACACAAAAAGAATTTTTCAATTCGAACCAGTACTTCCAGAGATAAGCGCGTTCAAACAAACAAACAAACAAACAAACTCTTCAGCTTTATAATATTAATAAGTATAGATGAACGCATAAACTAGTAATAATAGGATTCAGTGTGTAATAATAACGGGTTAATCAGGTTGTACAAAAATATGGAACTGAGTTATAGGACAGACAACAGCACGTCAGCCTACCACAAATCGTCAAATTTTCTAAATTGATATTGATTTCTACTTGTTGGACTTAAAGTTGAAAATCAATTTTATTTATTTACCGACCTCCGTGGCGGAGCGGCGTACACACCGGTTTTCAAGGTGTCGCCTGCTCCGAGGTCCTCCCGGGTTCGATTCCCGGACGGGTCAATGTAGAAAAAATGAGTTTTTCTACATTTTCTCGGGTCTGGGTGTTTGTGGTACCTTCGTTGTTTCTGGTTTCCAAAATACGAATGCTTTAAATAGTTATTCAAATTGGGATCAGAACAATGTATGTGATGTTGTCCACATTTTATTTATTTATTATTTATTTAATTCAATGACCTTTAACTTTTTGGGTAGGTTGACCTGCCGTTGTATGTTCATCAAAAATGTTACATACTTTCATGAGTACGTTACATTTAATTATAGTTTAACTAGCAGACCCCGCAAACGTTGTTTTGCCATAAAAAATATTCAATTACTAAAATGGCTATTAAAACATAGGGGTTGGTGATAAAAGGGTAAAAATTTAGGGTTGTATCTATGTATTTTTTAATGCCACATTATAGAAAAATAAAAACAAAAAATTTTGTCCAAAAAAATAAAAATAAAATGTTAAGGGTGAACAACCCTTATCACTTAGGGGTATGAAAAATAAATAGTAGCCGATTCTCAGACCTACTGAATATGCATATAAAATTTGGTATAAATCAGTTAAGCCGTTTCGGAGGAGTAAGGTATATAAATATAAGAAGATTTAATCTTGTTATTATTCAAATTGTAGTAATTTGGAATTAAAAGATTGAGACTTTTCCTTTAACGTTTGGTAACATTATAGTCGGTCAGGTAATTGATTGCTATCGTCGGCGTGCCCTATACCTACATTAATTTGAAGTTAAGTTATCTATAAAATTAAATGTTATTTAAAAAACTTTGATCTTTAAAAACTTTGTGACGTAATAGTATTTTGCGTTTTTTTTTTTGTATGCTGTGTGTTTATTCTTTTTCCAGCGGCCTCAGCTGTTCCATGCTCTGATACACCCTGCATAACTTCCTTATTTTAACAAAACATAGACTAGTTTTAATATGACTAAAGAAATATATGTAACATACATTTTAAGCACTCGTTCCCTGTGGTCACATATCCACTTGAAAGATTAAAAGAAATAAAATTTACTTTTTGAACCCAACTTCTTAAATATACGTTTAGTTAGATGAAGGACAAAAAAAGGAGTTGGCCAGTTTCATTGTATATTTTGTATTTGGCGTTTTGCATGTTCTATATAAACTATCTTCCAAAACTTGCTTTGTGCCACTCTTGCATCAAACATCCTTCTCAACCCCAGTCATATCGAGACTGTCATCATCCGACCCATCATAGATCGAGTTGCTATCGGCATAAGGTTCATTATAGTCGCATCGGAGCGCGTCTTCGAGGATCTTTTCCAGTTTGGGCTGTATGTCGCCGAGATGCGCCCTCTGGGAGGGCTCGGAGGCCCAACACGCCTCCATCACCTCCCAGCACTCGTCCGAGAAGTGGGGCAGGCGTTCGGGGCGAAGGCCTAAGGGATATTTCGAATTTAAAGTCACTTATTTGTATCAAAATGACTCAATCTACGGTCAAAAAAAGGCCCAACTAAAAGTGCATCTGGCTGGGTGCAACCTACATAAAATGAATATACAACATGACATAAATATCAATACTATAACCACCCTATTTTGACGACCTCCATGGCGGAGTTGCGTACACACCGGCTTTCAAGGTGTCGCTTGCTCCGAGGTCCCGGGTTCGATTCCCGGACGAGTCAATGTAGAAAAGAAAGTGTTTTTCTACATTTTCTCGGGTCTGGGTGTTTGTGGTACCTTCGTTGTTTCTGGTTTCTAAAATACGAGTGCTTTATATAAACAGTTATTCAAATTGGGACCAGAACAATGTATGTGATGTTGTCCACATTTATTTATTATTTATAAAATTGATTATGGCATAAAATGACGTCAATCATTAGACATTTTTAAGTGTCATTTTTGTATTGGAATTCGTATCTAGTTTTTAAATACTCGTATAATAATAGGGGTTAAAGTATGAAATTGCCGATTATTTTCCCACTTTTTATTTTGTTTATAGCTCTTAAGTATAGTCATATTATCGCGTAATTCTTTTTGTATTGTATCAAAAACTAAATAAAGTAACTTTTGACTAAAAAAAAAAAAATTCAATACTAGTGCCTATTACTTCAAAGGAAGTCGTTGAAAAGACCCCTTACAATGTGTCAGCTGACCTTCTTGCTTCAATTAAGTATATTTGTATTATATACTTTGAGTTTCAGAAATTTAAATACTATAATGCGTAGCTTTATAACCGTCTAACTTTCACCTTTAATTGCATCGAAAACGGTTCAGGCATTTTGAAAAAAACTAAAAAATTGTTAGTATGGAAAAATGACTTTTCTCGATTTTGTCCATACAAAACGGCAATTTCATACTTTAACCCCTAGTACGACGACTGTACATTTTTACTGAATATTTTTTACTAATGTACAGTCATACACATTAGCAAATAATTATAAACTAACTTATTTTATTCATTTAGGCTGCCCGCCCACGTCCGACTTTTTGTAGGACCGATAATCGGGCCGATTTTACTATAGTAGGCTGCATCATATTTACACAATCATGACCGATTTCTTGTAGGACGTGTGCGTTGCTCCATTGCTATCAGTACGTTCTGTTTTGCTCCTACAAAAAATCGGTCACCGATTATCGAACGTGGGCGGGCAGCCTTATATGGAAAAGCTATTTTTCTAGCGGGAATTGGCCATTTCTCTAGCGAGAATTGGTACGTGACTTATTTATCACTTATGGTGCATATAGTTTTTCATTTTGCATCAATGATTTTAATTAATAATAATAAATAAATATCTCACCTCTTTTCACTTTGCTCCACAGTTGCTCTTTGTTCTGGAACATTTCGAAAGCTGAAGGAAGTTTTATGTTTCCAGCGCACACGTACCTAAGAAATAATAACAAAATGGATTAAATTTTAAAAGTTTCTTGGTCTTATCGAACATTTGAACGAACTATGGCAGGCAAATGATTATTTATAGCGGTGTACAGAAATATAATAGATTACCCTCGAAAATAAAAAATACAAGCAGCGATGTTTAATAATATATTAAATATCAATTTAACAAATAATTATTTTTATAATATAATAATCATTAATATGAATAGGAACTTAAAAAAAAAACAATGAAATATTAAACAACAAAAAGATATGTTTCCGCCCGGGATCGAACCGGGGGCCTTCTGCGTGTTAGGCAGATGTGATAACCGCTACACCACGGAAACTTGGAAACTTACACCGAAAATAGCAACGGGTATGTGAGTGCACAAATATTTATTTTATCTCTGGTAAATAGAGAATTGTATGCACTTGAAATTTCTCAAAAACAGCTCTCGTGTTCTTTTCTTTTTTTTTTGGTTTGTTTTAATGTGTTATTTAATTTTATATTTAGAAAACCTTAAGAGCGGGGATGTCATTTATTTTATTTATTCACGTGTATTAAAGTTACTAAATAATTATATAAATAAATCATGGTAAATAAATATGTAACATTGAAAAATCAGTATATACTTCTTTTTCTGACCGTTTGATCAAGAACCAACCCAATAATAATGTCAGTTTCTCGAATTTATGTGTACACTTTCTTATCAGCTGATTTCAAAGTAAATATTTTTAAAAGGACAACATTTTTTTTTCCTAATAACAATTTTAGTTACTATTTTTACCATTATTTATTTATAGAATTATTTAGTAACTTTATGGTCGATTGGTAGAGAATGCCATAGGGTTCCGCACCCAGAAAAATAAAACGGAACCCTATTACTGAAATTCTGCTGTCCGTCTGTCACTAGGCTGTAATAAACCGTGATGGTTAGACAGTTGACATTTTTACAAATAAGGTATTTATGTTGCCCATTTAACAGGTAATTCGTTTCTCCATTTATTCTCGATATTAACAACGGCAACAGATAGACGCTTATAATATTTACAGAATATTTAGTTGTTCACTCCCAAAATAAATAATTAAAAGTTTGGAACCTTTCATGCTCTAGTCCGACTCGCACTTGGTCGGTATTTTCTATTTTTTTCTTTTTTTTGACGTGACAACGTCTTAAATTAGGTTGCGGCTGGGAGTCACTTATGAAAAAGTGTAACGCTCGGTAACGTTACGATGAGTCACCGAACGAGAGAGAGGCCCGCCGAATGCCTTGCGTCTCTCTCCCACTCAACTATGATCGGTCTGCCGCGCGCGCAGCACTAGAGAATTAGGCGCATTTTAAAATTTGTGCAATTCTTATTTTCATTCAATTCCTTGTTCCTATTGTGCAATTTAATTATATTCATATCAATAAATATTCTACCGAGAAAAAGACGTTGTCACGTAAAATCTTCGCCCGTAAAACCGACTTTACAGGCAACCATTTTTTCTTTCTCAATTTAAGGAGCTTTATCATAATGGACTACCGTTTCTTTGCTCACCAGTTGGCGCCACTGTAGACTGAGGTCCGGAGGTATAGCCGTCAAAGGAGACTTTATAAGATCGGCGCCGAAACAAAGTTTAAATCTTGAATCTAATTAAAGTTTATTATTTATAAATAACTATCTTCATATCAACAAACTAAATTCTGAAATAGTTGCTCTTTGAGGCCGCATATTTTTGAGCTTTTTCTTAATTCCGCTTTCAAAGCGTTCACATTAATCGCCAAATAATCCATATTTGCGATAATTTTACGAAGGAGATCACTTTCCAGCAGGTAAATTAAAGAAATTATAATTTATGTAACGATGCCCGCTAAAACCAGTGAAAAGTGAATGATAATGGACCTCACGCGACACAAGCGCCTCTAGTGGCAAATTCACTAGCGATAGCCCCCATTGACAAAGTCGATTTTCAAATATGCAATAAAGATAAAATAATGATGGAGATACTAATCGATAACAGGTTAGTGATGTTAACACGCTGGCATACAGCGTAGTCAAAAATAAATTATTCAAGGCATAGTATTTAAAAAAACAAACACTCTTATTGAGAACCTCCTCCTTTTCTGGAAGTCGGTTAAAAATAAAAATTTTCGTTCGTTAATTGGCTGAAATAACATATTATAAGCTACTTGTTATATGAACAGTTACAGATCCCGTGGGATTTTTTACAAAGAAAGAAAGAATTATTTTTTTATTTTTTGTTAAAAGTTTATTTAAACATTTTAAATTCAACAAATCCACGCGTACGAAACGGGCAAAAGTTAGTTAATCTATACTTATATTAGGGGTTAAAATATGAAATTGCCGTTTTATTGTAATAGGTTCTTTGAATTGACATAGAATCTTCATGGTTTGAGGTTTTCGAATGAAACTTTTTTCACATGGTTTCTATGATGTTCTTCTTTTAAAAAATGTGAAACATTTGAATATCGACTTTCAATTGTTTTTGTTATTTAACTTACGGCCGGTTCCAATAACCTATCTATCTTCAGGTTTGGCATATCGGAGATAAGAAACAGTTTCTATCTCTGTTTTTGCCGTCCAGAAAAACAAAGACAAAAGTTGTTATTGGAAAAGGCCGTTAGACAAGAAAGATGGGTACTGCGAAAATTCGAGTGATTTTTGAATACGAGTTCCGACGCGGAAGTATCGCGGCAGAAACAGCCCACAATATCAATGTTGCGTTTGGAGAGGGATCTGCTAATGAACGTACCGTGCGATTTTGGTTTAAACGCTTTCGTGATGGAAACTTCGACTTGAAGAACGAGCCACAAGGAAGACCGCCCACACAGGTGATTAACGATGAATTAAGAGAGATGGTGGAAGCCGATCCTAGTCAAACTACCCAGGAATTAGCGGCATGGTTTAACATAACCTTACCCACAATATTGACTCATTTGCGTCAAATCAATAAAATAAAAAAATACGAAAAACGGGTGCCTCATGATTTGACTGATGTGCAGAAAGAAACGCGTGTTGAAACTTGTGTTGCCTTGTTGAATCGGTACAGAAATGAAGGAATATTAAATCGAATTGTGACATGTGATGAAAAGTGGATTCTTTATGATAACCGTAAAAGAAAAATGCAATGGCTGACCCCAGGTCAAACGCCACAACAGTGTCCTAAAGTAAAACTTACCAATGAAAAGGTAATGGTAACTGTTTGGTGGTCTAAGCATGGTGTTATTCACTATAGTTTTCTCCGATCTGGTCAATCAATAACGGCAGATGTCTATTGTGCCGAACTCCGAACAATGTTGGCAAAACTAGCAGTAAAACAGCCCCGACTCTTCACCATTATTGCTCCATGACAACGCGAGACCTCATACAGCACGAGAAACCAATTTGACCCTTCAGGAACTGCAATTAGAAACCATTCGACATCCTCCGTATTCGCCAGACCTTGCTCCAACGGACTACCATTTTTTTCGTGATTTGGACAATCATCTACGTGACAAAAATTTTCTTCCCAGGAGGCAGTACAAAATGCTTTCACACAGTTTGTGCAGTCTAGATCCTCAGAGTTCTATTACAAAGGCATAAATGACCTTCATATTAGATGGCAGCAATGTATAGATAATAATGGTAACTATTCTGATTAAATAAATTTGTTAAAAATTAAAAAATAAACAAGTTTGATTTTCAGTACAAATAGGCAATTTCATACTTTAACCCCTATTATTATAAAGCTGAAGAGTTTGTTTGTTTGTTTGATCGCGCTAATCTCAGGAAGTACTGGCTCGAATTGAAAAAATATTTTTGTGTTGGATAGTCAATTTATCGAGGAAGGCTTTAGGCAGTATAAAATCACGCTGTGACCAATAGGAGCGAAGCATCAGTGAAAAATGTTTCAAAAATAATCACGATTATAATAATAGAAATTGCCGCGTACGAAGTCGCGGGCAACAGCTAGTAAATACATAAAGAAGGAGTAGCGCTCACCAGAACAGTATCCCGAAGGCATAAACGTCTACCGCAGCGTCGTACCCACCGGCGAGAAGCTCGGGTGCCATATGGACTGGTGTTCCAACCACAGACCCGGACATTAAAGCCTCCGCCGCGCAGAAGCCGAGATCAGATAACGCGGCCCGGTCTGAGGAGTCTAGAAGGACGTTCTTCATCTTGATGTCGCGGTGCACCAGGCCTAAGGAGTGGAGGTAGCGGATACCTGAAGATGATAATTGATGAATCAGACACACAGTACTATGGATTTATAAGCTTATACTTCGGACGGTTACATAAAAACTTTTCTCCTTACAAGCATAACTTAAAACAAAACTTAAAACAAAACTTTAACTACTTGGGTCTGTTTCACAATCATTAAGTAAAGGTTTAAGTAGTTACTCAACGAGTTAATTACATAGAGGTTAAATTAATCCTTTCGTTAACTTTCTTTGCGTTTCACAATCATTTAATAAGAAAATTAAAGTGAAGATTATCTAATTAATACTTACTTGCAACTCTAGAGTATCACGTTTCGTTTGTTGTGTGTTTTAATAAAATATAGTAATCACAGAATTATCATAAGTAATAAAAACAATAAATTTTTTATATCAAGTCAACGTCAGTTAGTCAGTAAATGACAAATGTCAAATTTGCCAGCGTTTGGTCACATGAATAAATATTCCCACCAGAATACAAGCTACCTATAAGCGGCCCGATGTTGTTCCACTCACATAGCGCGGCGATGTGCGCGTGACATCTCACCGACGCGTTCACCGACGCGTCGCCGGGGTAAGAACTGGTTTTCGCCGATTCAGTTGCGGTATAAATGACAGCCTGACTGCCGTCTGCACGTCGCGTGCATTAGACGACATTTATTTAAGTGATTTGGCTGACGAATTGTGATTGTACTATTTCTATGATTCAATTATTTATATAATATTGATTTAGGAAAATTGGTGTTAAATAAACAAAGGGTCAGTTACGCACTGCTATGGTTTGTTGCATGATAATTGTATAGGAAATGTCTGGATCGACACAAGTGCAAGAAATCGGAATCCTATCGGAAAATGCCTTAAATATAAGCAATGATTCCTTATTTATTCATCGTACAGGCTTTAATGCAGGTGACATATCTACAGGCTGGGTTCCTTAAAATACTGCCAGGTCCAGATATTTATGTTAATATGTGATAAGTATAAAAATAAAATTATAAATTAATTATCTTTTGACATGCCATGCGAATATTTTCCGATCAGTTATTTAAGGAAACTGTAGGTATTAGATTTAGACTGTAACACACGTTATAAAGAAATAAGAAATATTTGAAGAAAAATAAATTATTTAGGGTTAGCCATTTATAAACTAATTTAACTTTAGTATTGTAAAATTACACTAAAGCTTATATTATATACCTTTTGAAATACACTTTTTAGTATGTAGGTAGCTACTTACCGTATTTAATTTTTACTACCTATTTTTTTGACTTGCAACAGGTGTCAGCCCTATCAGAATAGTTTAAAAGTCAAGAAGCTTGTACTCTGTAGGGATATTTACTCATGTGGTTTGGTACTCTTTGTGTGGTGATTTTGTTTGCACTGAATTTATCATTGCGAACATTTAAATAATAAAATAACTTGTTGTTGATGAAAATTGAACGGAAATGGCGTATTTGAGATAGATAGATAGAATATTCTTTATTGCACACCAAACAAGGTAATTACAATCAAATGCTTATAAAAAGATGTACAATATAGGCGGTCTTATCGCTAAGAGCAATTTCTTCCAGTCAACTATTTCTTCCAAAAAGATTTGAGGTTATCTTTTCTTAAATTTACTTGTCAAGTAAAAGGCTACTTGGCAGTGCATCCGGTGATTAACTTAACGATCAGATAAAGTGGTGATTAACCCTACTCTGGACTCTGGAGGTGGCGCTGGTGCGCTGTTGTAGCAAGACGTGTAACAAATCGCTCGTCAAATTTTAATTTAAAACTTGTGTAATTACGTCGATATTCGAAACAAAAGTTATACCGTTGGATAACATTAGATCAAGCCTGCCCGATGTTAGTGAAAACTTACAGTGATCATTTGTGCTAAGTGCAAAAATGTGCAAAAGAGTGCTGTTTTAAACGTATTTGTTAATCCTTGTGACTTTGAGATTTGAACAGTGACCTGTTATTGTGCTACTGTTGCTAACGTATACCATTAAAATTGGAGACACTTTCTACAGGACTCATAAATTCACTTCATTTCGTAACGATACGCCGGCCTAGTGGTTGACGGAACTTTTGCAATGTGGTAAACGCATGCAGCGTGGGTTCAATTCCAACTCACCAAATTTGTTTTTTTTTTCTTTCTTGCAATATTTGACTCCTAATTTAGGAGTCCTAATTATTGGCTTTGTGTTTCTACCCACAATATTTTTTTTTCTCTTTTCTAACATTGCATAAATATTTTTAAAAATGTCACCTGCTAGGTGTGGTGGATGCTTTGAGAACATTGTGGATCGTCGCTTTTTGACTTGCAATAAGTGTGGTCAGAAATACGACCTAATTTGTGCCAACGTGTCAGAAGACTGCTTTAATAGCACAATGACAATAGAGCAGAGAGCCGACTGGAAATGTGTGGTGTGTGTAAGTAGCCAGCCCAAACGCGACAACACCAATACACCGGTGCGGGGCGCTGGCCTGGTGTCTGACGGGGCACTAGTCACGCTTCGTCGTGGGGCCGCGCACAGTCCTCGTTGCATCCGTGAGCCCTCTTTTGTATTGGAGGGTCTGAATACTACGGCTCTCAATGAAACTCTAGATCTTGCAGATCAACAAGCCCTCTTGATTGAATTGCGACTCTTCAGAGAGGAGATGAGTTCCACGCGGTGTCAAATGAAGATACTCAATGACACGTTGTCTGTGCTGACAGCTAGGGTCGTTAAGTGTGAAGAACTCATTGTTCAGTTGACCACACGTACGGAAAACCTGGAGCGGAAAGTTGAGCAGAGTACAATAGGCGCGCATGATGAAGGACATCTCCTTGATTCCATAGAGCAGCTGAAAATTTAACTGAACGACCGAGACCAGGAACTCTTGTCTAACGATATAGAAATCTCATATGTATCTGAGAGCAAAAATGAGAATCCGTCGCATGTGGCCATCACGCTGGCGTCTAAACTAGGTGTGAAGCTAGTTGAAGAAGATGTGGTGAGCTGCACTCGTGTTGGCCCACCCCCCGTGCAACTGGAGGCCGGTGCAGCTGAAGGTTCCCGTCCTCGGCTCCTCGTTGTCCGCCTGGCGCGAAGATTACTAAGGGACCAGCTCTTGCGGGCGGCGCGGGTGCGACGAGGGGCCACCACTGATGGTGCTGGCCTGCCTGGGCCATCGCGGCGATTTTATATTAATGAGCGGTTGACAAGGCAGAATCGTCACCTATTTCGCCGTGTACGCGACCTCGCAGGCCGGCACAACTGGCGATTTGTATGGACCCGAGACGGTAGGATATACGCCCGCAGACATCAGGGAGTCGACGCTCCTCGCCACCGAATACGCTCCGAGAAGGACCTTGTTAGGATTTTTGGGTCTGACGCCATTTGTTCTCCTGGGAAAATTTAATCTGTCCCCCTTAGTGCTGGTATTGCTTGTAAGATGTATGCTTTGCCTCAATTACGGTTATTTGGAATTAATTAATTTAAATTCTATTATTATAATGTTATGCTTTAATATCCGTCACTGTAACACTTGCTATTATTCATTTTTATTATTTATCACCAATTTTGATAGTAAGATGTACTTACCTTCTCAACCTGAAAATTGCTGCTGTTTGCCTATATACTTATTGCTTATATTCGTTGTTGATGTCTAATAAATAACCAGAAATTATATTTTAAATATTCTCTTGGTTGTCTATGCGAAGTTAATTATTATTGTTTACCTATTTGTAACCATATTAACTATAGCATAAATTTAGAATTCACGTGCTTGTTGTTGCTGTTGTTGTTGTTGTATTTAATCTGTTTCTGTTCTCTGAAATGGTTTTGTAGAATTTGTAGCTTACACTTTATTTTTAATGTTTTTTTATGGCTTTATGTATGTATGTGTGCTGCAATGATACGTTGCGAGAGTACTCGTGCATATGAACTTCTGCAATTTGATAAGGATATCCAATCTAGTCATTTTTTAAATATTACATCTACTGATACTATGCTACCCAATCAAATTTATGACATTTTATTTTATTCCCATAAAATTTACTAATTATTATTACCCAATTATTGATCCTATATAATAATATCTTATACAATCATTATTATTTTGCAGTGTTAAATTTGACATATTTTGGAATGCTTAATTTTATTTTAATTTATAAAAATGGTTCACAAATCTAAATACCTTAAGTTAGCTCTATACAATGCAGGATCCCTAAATACAGGTCATGATGATTTTCTCATTGCTATGCAACGTTTTGACGCTGACATTGTGGCCATAAATGAGACATGGTAAGCAGCTGGCCAGGAAGCTCGCGCGCCTGTTGCGCCTGGATACCGGCTGCGTAATGCTCCGCGCTCCCGATGTGTGCGTGGCGGTAGAGGTGGAGGTGTTGGATTTTACATTAAGCGGAATTTGCGCGTCCGATTTATAAAGCATTCTTCTGAAAGTACTGTTGAACAATTGTGGATCTCAACACAAGCTAATGGGCATCATATAGTGATAGGTACGGCCTATAGACCCCCGTGGATGAATCTTGACATGTTTGTTGATGCGTTGACAGATACCGTAGCGACTTTTTCTAGATATGATTACATTGCCTTGCTAGGGGATTTCAACGTGAACCTACTGAATACAAATAATGGCAATATTCCTCGTTTATTAGAGTTTCTGCAATATTTTGATCTTCAACAGGTGGTTGATGAGCCAACGCACTTTTCTGTTAATAATGAAACCTTACTTGATCTTGTTTGCACTAATTGCGCTTATCGTGATGTCACTGTATCTAATATAACTGGGTTTCTTGGTCATGCAATGATAAATGTCAAATTACTTTTAAAGAAATCCAAGCCTCCAAATGTATAGTTTACAGACCCTTAAAAAGGATAGAAATATCTGTATTTGATACTGATCTGCTGAGTGTGGATTGGGAGTAAATATCCGAATTGCCTACTGTAGAACTTATGGTAGAACAGTTTAATTTGCTTCTTGTAACCCTTTTTGATAAACACGCCCCGGTGATAACAGTGAAAACCAAACCAGAGCGCTCCTTACCTTGGATTACTGATATGATTAGGTTTATGATAGATCTCCGTAATGATGCTCATGATAGGTACCGAAAGTCAAAATCTGAGGCGCACAGGCAGTATTATAAGGATCTTAAGAGTACTGTCGCGACTTGTATTAAAAATGAAAAACGTGCTTATTTTAATCACTACGTCAACTCTTTTGTTGGTGATGGCAAGGTTTTTTGGCGAAACATAAAGGAGAAAATTTTAGTTAGTGCAGACAAAGATGACTGTCTCCCTGATTGCTTTAGAGATCCTGATGATATAAATGATCACTTCCTAAAATTGCCTAGGTCAAATATGGTCTCTTTTTCACAGCAATCATATTTTGAAAACCACAAGTTTCAAACAAAAACACCTCCGTTTGAGTTGCAACCTATTTCGGAGCGTGACATCGCCAATTATATTTTAAATATTCAATCGAATGCTGTTGGGTGTGATGGTATTTCGAGAGACATGATTTTGCTAACTCTTCCTCGTACCTTGTCAGTTATCACTAAGATTGTGAATAAATCTATACTCACAGGCACAGTCCCTCACCAGTGGAAAAAGACACTGGTTACCCCTATACCCAAAGTCGATCACCCCGATGAATTCAAGCATCTAAGACCAATAAGTATACTACCTTTTTTATCTAAAATACTAGAAAAGGCTATTTACTGCCAATTAATTAAATATGTCGAAATCAATAATATTCTGCCACCTCTACAGTCGGGTTTTAGAAGGGGCCGTGGCACTGTCACGACATTGCTGGATGTAACAGACAATATTATTGCTGACCAGGATGCAGGTCGCGGTACGGTGTTAACACTGTTGGATTTTTCGCGCGCATTTGACTGTCTCCACTTTTTTATTTTTATTTGATGAGTGTTGTTATTATTTGTAGTTTACTGCATGTGTGCTTTTTATTTTCTTGATGTGTGCCTTATTGCCATGCAAATAAAGATTTTATCTATCTATCTATGTATCTACTCAGGGATTGTGAAACGTTAAAAATAGTTTACTGAGCAGATAGGGTCGAAGTAGCTTACCCAGAACTTTACACAGCGATTGTGAAACAGGCCCTTGTTGATACGCAATGTAGCGGCTGAGCGAACTTTGAAAAAAAGTAAAGAATGTGAAAGTAACAGCCTATAATCATCCCACTGCAGGGAAAAGGCCTCTATCATTGAATTCATTGTATTTTAAAAAATGGTCAAAATTAAAGGGGTTGGTTTTTTTTTTGATGAATTTAGGTATAGACCTTAGAGGGTTAGAAGTACCAACCCCATCAAATTGTATATGCTACTCACCCTCGACGATGTCCAGGCTGACCCGCATCCGCTTGGGGAAGGATAGCCCGGCCCGCACGGCCGCGTGGAGGTCCCGTACCCGTCTCTCGGCCACCAGCAGCACGCTGGGGCCCGCGCCCGCGTGGCGCTGCACCACGGACCCGAGGAGACGGACGATGCGTGGGTGCGCTGGTATACTCCTGGGGATGTTGACGACCATTTGGATCAGCGGCAGCAAACGCTGCTTCTAAACCATGGGTCGCGGGTTAGATCCCCGCACAGTACAAATATTTGTGTGCATGAACATGTCTGTTTGTACTGGTCTGGGTGTTTTCTATGTATTATAAGTATGTATGTATTTACAAAATCTAGTACCCCATACGACAGGGTACTTAATAGTAGCTTAATTTGGGACTAGATGGCTCTGTGTGGCCCAGTGAGGCATGTCTTAAATATTATTATTGATGATAATTTGTTATCATAATTTTTTGGGCCCTTTTTCAAAGTGCCAGCCAACAAAAAAAGCGGCCAAGTGCGAGTCGAACTCTCGCACTGAGGGTTTCGTACCAACTTCAACTGAATTAAGGGTCCACTTACTTCCACTTTGCCGAAATACCACAATATTTTGTTGACTGCAAAAATAACTTTCTCATAGTATTTGTATGAAGGACAAATTTGCGATTGTTGAAAATGTACTATATCTCAAAATCTAGAAGTTTGATCTCGTTCAAACCAATTTTCGTTGAAAGTATTTGTTAAGATCTACATTATGCATTTTAGATTAAAAGTTAAAGGGGGGGGGGGGGCATTTTATCACTTTGGAAGCATCTATCGTCCAAATATTAGACTTTTGGAAAAAATGGTTATAGGAACCTCTATTTCATTTTAAAAAACCTATCCATAGATACCCCATAAGCAAGGTTTTGAGTAAAAAATTTTTTTTTTTAGATCCATATATGTTTTTTATTTTTTGTATAAGAATCGTAAAGCGGTCAACAGGATACACCTACCTACTAAGTTTCAACAGTGTAATGTTAATAGTTTCAGAATAAAGTGGCTGTGAAATACGGACGTACAGACAGACAGACTTGACGAAACTATAAGGGTTTCGTTTTTTGCCATTCGGCTACGAAACCCTAAAAATGGTTCGTATGTTTAGAACTAGGCTCAATAATTTATATGGCACTAAAGCTGTAAGACTGCTGAGCCAAGTTAGTAAAGTAAGAAAATTTGTCGTTTTCATACATTTATTCATTTCTGAAAGCTGGAATTTTACCATCTCATGTCGGATTGTATCATATAATCAGGGATCGCCCTTCCTTCTTCGATCAGGCTATCTGGAGTGCCATACAATCTCTCTGGGATTTTGAGGATCCTCTGCGCCACTTCGTCCCTGGTCATGTAATTAAATCTGACACGAGATGGTATAATTTCCGCACTTTTCTGTTCTCGTACTTGAACGAAAATACGAACGGTTTTCCGATAAGTAGCGAGTTAAAAGCGAGTCACTCGGTGTAATGCGAACTAGGCTTCATGCGTCATGATCCTCGCAAGTGTAAACATTTACTTGGTGTAGATGAACTCCATGGCGAGCTCGTGGTGGTGCCTCTGGTCGGCGACAGCAGCGACTTGACTGAATCAACTGGTCATCTTTTTAAAGCCTAGTCACTCCTAACGCGGCCAGTATTTTTTTCAGTCGAGTCACTCGCTTTTAACTCGTTACTAACCAGAGCACCGTTTGCATATTCGTTGTAGTAAAGTTTAGTTTTAGTATGGTTCCTTCGCTCCAGCAAAACAACATTTTTTCGGCAACTAAGGAACTCGACTAAATTGACAGGTTCGGACTTGTTTAGCCGGTAAGCCAGGGGGCAGGTATGTGTGGAGGTACTAATAAACCGTAAAAAATAGAACAAAATTGAAACTCGTTACTAACCAGAAAACCGTTCGCACTTTCGCTGGTGTAAAGTTCACAAGTACACACCACTTGAATGAAATTGACTAAATCGAGAGGTTCTAAGGTACGTACGGTAGGGTCTAAGTACTTTTAAAACCCGCCGTCCCAAATCAAAGAAACTCTCCAGTCAGACTCTCCTACTCATGGATCAGAGAAACGAAATGAGGCTACAGAACTCAGCGGATGCCCATCGCTATCGGCAACTCAATAGACAGATATCTAAGTCTTTGAAGAGCGACCTTCGTCAATTTAATACCCTACGTATTAAAGAGGCCATTGAGCGGAACAAAGGCTCCAAAGTGTTCGCCAGAGATCTGTCTATTGGGCAAAGCCAATTGACGAGGCTGAAAACTGAGACAGGTAGCATCATTGCGTCAACACCTGAAATCCTGAGGGAGATTGAGAGTTTCTATGGACAGTTATATTCCACGAAAACACCTGTTGAAAGCAAGTTTTTTTTTCTACTTAATTTTAATATCCTATCTGTGGACAACGGTGCTGGTTACATAATAAGTAAGTTTAAACTAGAATAATCCCTAATTAAGCCATTTATGTAACTGTTTGTTGTCCTAAATAAAGAGAAAAAAAAAAAGGCTAAAGACCCTAGAGCCAAGCTTACCCGACACTATTCTGAAGATATCCCGGACGCATCTGGATGCACCTTGCCTTATCACCAGCTCCGGTGACAAGACTGTCATAATAATGACGCATTACATCGAAGAGGCGCGTCAGGCGCGTTGCGTGAGTTGAACACTTTATTCATACTAGACAGGACATCTGTGCCTCTCATTATACTTAGTATCATCTGCTGAATTTGAGATTTAAATCGTCAAAGGTGACGATAATATAGTTTTCATTAAAATTTATACTTTATTAAATGAAGCATCTTAACGCACATACCTAATCGCTAGTCGACAGGGCAGGTTGATTTCAAATTCTAATAACTATGTTTTTTTATGTTTCTTACACCATAATACCGCCAATCATGAATTGATTTTCATACTATCTGAAGTACGTTGAAATAGCTGATGAAATCAGTTAAAATCAGTTTTATTTTTGCAAATGGGCCCCTAGAGGCGCTTTTACACGTCCCAATATTTAAACCTACCACTGCTTCGGGACTAGTCTGGCTAGTGCCGAGAAGAAGCAGCGCAAGAAACTCAGTCACTATTGTCAGCCTCTTTTCAAATAAACATGTTTACATAAGATATATGCCAGTGCTAGCTGGGACAATTTAAAGCTAAACGTTCCCATCCAAACCGACCACCACCAGTTTATTCACCTGGTGTAGAAGAACTCCATGGCCAGCTCGTGGTAGTGGCGCTGGTCGGCGGGCAGCACGGACTTGACGGCGGCGGGGCTGACGCCGGCCCAGCCGCCGCGCACTGCGTACACCACCCCATACTGCCCGCGCCCTGGTGGAGGAGACAATAGGCTTCTTTACCCTTTTTTGAAGTAGATCTTAAATAACTAATTACATTTGCCTATAAAGACGTAAAATTATTATATCCCCATATTTTTAGTAGCTAGAAAACTGCTAAAATTTTGATTTTAATGTCTAAATTTCGACGACCATTTGGATCAGTGGTGGTAAACGCTGCTTCTGAACCATGGGTCGCGGGTTCGATCTTCGCTCAGTACAAATATTTGTGTGCATGAACATGTCTGTTTGTACTGGTCTGGGTGGTTTCTATGTATTATAAGTACGAGGGCTGCAATAAAAGTATCGGGAATGGAATATTTCCACTGTTCCTGTCATATTAAAATATATAAGTAAGTTTATCGGTTGTCTAGTACCCCATACGACAGGGTACTTAATAGTAGCTTAATTTGGGACTAGATGGCTCTGTGTGGCCCAGTGAGGCATGTCTGAAAAATATTTATATTTATTTATAAATTTCGTACACCACCGAAAACTCTCGGCCATATTGATATATAGATTGTCTGTTCTGTGACGACGTACGGGTCAAAACAAACATTTAACATATAACCAACATTCAGATTTGTATTCTCTGGGTTTTCGAATGTAACATGCATAATATTATGTTTGTTTGTTACAATAAAAAGATGAAGAAGTATCAATTACACTGGCATATGTAGCTATCTTGAACTTTTGTTAACTGAAATCGATACATATTGGTTTCTTAAGTGAAATACAACAGAAACTATCAATTTATTGCGTCAAATTTGATGTGAGTCAAGTAGCCTGTTACTCGATCAACGTACGAAATGCGGCCAACCTTCTCGGCGCTATGTCGCGGCCACTGGAATGCGATTTAAGACGCTGACTGCAGCCGATGACCTTGAGCAATGAATACGCCCACAAATTTATTCGTCTTTGAATTTCTTTGCAACGCGCCGCAGCTATCACTGTCGATTCCCGTAGGAGTGACAGAGAAAAAGCGCATGGAATTGAAGGGCCTAAGTGCCATACAACAAAATTCGTTGTGCAATTTAAAATTGCCATATTATTAAAAATCTAAATCAGCCATTAGCTTAAGCAACATGTAATATACAATATAGTAAAATTTTATTATCATTGTTATACGGACTGTTGAGAAAAATGGTAATTTATGTATTTTCAGAGGCTACTTTGAGATTATTTTCTATCGAGTAAAGTTTTTAGAATCGTGTTTTGGAAACAACCATCAGGTCAAAAATATGATCAATTACAACTACATAGAATTTGTCAACAATACAAGCCATAGGCTTAAAGCAAAACAATCTTCATTAAGCTGAATTTGGCTCATGTCAGCGTCTTAAGACACCTTTTTTTCCAAATAACTATTTTGTTTTGTGTTTTGAGTTTTTTATTGTAGATTTTAATTTAAAAAAAAATCTTTAATTAAATAAGTAATTGAGTTGATATTCAATATATTTGCAAGTCCCTTTTTCGAACATTTGTCTCAGCACACCTTAAGCTCCTTTTAAATACAGGCGTTTTATGCTAGATACGAGTAGTGCTAAGGCTAAAGGAATATAAGCACTTAGGGTACCAGCCGAACTAAATTTGCTTCACGGGACAACATTTATAAAATAGATAGCTCGATGCCTTACCAAGTAACTCAAGCATGTAGATGAAGGATACCACCTGTATTTAGCTCAATCATTAATGTAGCTAGGTCAAGAAACTTTCTGTATTCATTCTATCAAATTTTAATGCTTTTCACTAACCAATTTCTCTTCCCAACTCCGGTGTCCCGTACATGAGTAAATCACACATGGAAGTACTTTCGAGACAGAGCCGAGCAAAGGACGGAGCATACCTGAAAAGAAGCAAACGATGATTATATTTTTATATTGATAGACAATTTACATAGTTGGAGACAGGAATATGAAATAAGATTACATACCACTGGCAAAAAGTGTTTTATTTAGGCTTTATGAACCGAGACTCTTCCCGAAAAAAAAAAAAGTATTCTTCGAGTCAACGCCATCTATGATTTAATTTCTGAACTAAAATCTACAAACAACTCAACCAAAATTCCTTAAAAACTATCACAATTTTACAATCTTTTGACAACACGGAACTCGGCAGCAATAAAAAGCACCAAGAAGTATATTATTACCATCGACGAAATAAGTATTAGAACACAGTCCGATCTAAAAGTTAATTAATAAAAAGATAGTAAATTATGCAGTTTTGACGACATCCGTGGCGGAGTCGCGTACACACCGGTTTTCAAGGTTTCTGCTCCGAGGTCCCGGGTTCGATTCCCGGAGGGGTCAATGTAGAAAAAATGAGTTTTTTCTACATTTTCTCGGGTCTGTGTGTTTGTGGTACTTTCGTTGTTTCTGATTTCCAAAATACAAGTGCTTTAAATAGTAATTCAAATTGGGATCAGAACAATGTATGTGATGTTGTCCACATTTATTATTTATTAGTTTTTAGTTGTAAGTAACAGCCTATACTCATCCCACTTAAAATCAGTTGAAAAATCAAAATCAGTTAAAATCAGTTTTATTTCTGCAAATAGGCCCCAGGAGGCGCTTTTACACGTCCCAATATTTAAACCTACCACTGCAGGCAAAAGCTTGCCAAATGCGGGTTGGTGATCACATATCCGAACAATGTTAGAAAATTCGAAACTTTTGGTAGTTCGACCCGGGGATCGAACCCGGGACCCCGAGATCTTGATCCGGTATTTAAACAACTAGACCAACGGGCGTTGGGCGTTTAGTTGAACTGATCATTACTATGTGTTGAAAGATTGTTAGGGTCTGTTTCACAATCATTAAGTAAAGGCTTAAGTATTTAATTACATAGAGGTTTAATCCTTTCGTTAACTTTCTTTGCATTTCACAATCATCCAATCAGTAAATTAAAGTGAAGATTATATAATTAATACTTACTTACAAGTTACGTTTCGTTTCAAGGTAAGAATAATTTATGTGTAATCTATAAAGTATAGTAATCACAGAATTATTAATAAAAATATTTTTTGTTATGATTATAAGTAATAAAAACAATAAGTTCGTACAAAAAATGTTTACACTGTAATGTAAATGAGTCATTACACCTTTTCTAAAATCAATGTTTCTGTAAGAATGGAACGCAACGAGGTTTCAACAAAAAGTCTATGTCGAGTCAATGTCAGTTAGTCAGTAAATGACAAATGTCAAATTTGCCGACGTTTGGTACTTTTCGTGTGGTGATTTTGTTTGTATTGAATTTACCATTACGAACATTGTGTTATTTTACAATGACTGCAAAACTGTCCATTTAAATAATAAAATAACTTTTTGTTGATGAAAATTTGGAAATGACGTATTTGAGGTTATCTTTTTCAATTTACTTGTCAAGTAAAAGGTTACTTGGCAGTGCATCCGGTGATTCTACCTTGAAAATTGCGGAATGCTCTATACAAACTTCCATCCCCCATTTTAGGAAAGTGGGGGGGGGGGGGCAGAAGGAAGAGACAAAAAGTAGCCTATGATACTCTCCATCCCTTCAACTATCTCCACTTAAAAAATCACGTCAATTCGTCGCTCCGTTTTTTCGTTAAAGACGGACAAACAAACAGACACAAACACTATCCCATTTTTAGGGTTCCGTACCCAAAGGGTAAAAACGGGACCCTATTACTAAGACTTCGCTGTCTGTCCGTCTATCCGTCTGTCCGTCGCTCTGTCACCAGGCTGTATCTCAAGAGCCGCGATAGCTAGACTGTTGAAATTTTTACAAATGATGTATTTCAGTTACCGCAATAACAACAAATACTAAAAACAAAATAAAATAAATATTTAAGGGGGGCTCCCATACAACAAACCCGTTTTTTTGGCCTTTTTAGTACGGAACCCTTCGTGAGCGAGTCCGACTCGCACTTGGCCAGTTTTTAATATTATGGATTATTACTTACTTTTTCCTAATAGCTAGTTTGATGTCTTCCGTGTGGTGCAGCCTGTTGACTAACGCCGATTCGAGAGAGGTCAGCGCCGACTGGTACCTTTCGTGAGCTACACTCAGTCTTTCTAATATCTGAAATAGATTCATGAACTGATACGAAAGACTGAAACGCCTCAACCATTTTCGATGCAATTAAAGTTGAAAGTTAGGTGGTTATAAAGCTACGCATTATAGTATTTAAATTTCTGAAAATCAAAGTATATAATACAAATATACTTAATTGAAGCAAGAAGGTCAGCTGACACATTGTAAGGGGTCTTTTCAATGACTTCCTTTGAAGTAATACACTAGTATTGCATTTTTTTTTAATCAAAAGTTACTTTATTTAGTTTTTGATACAATACAAAAATAATTACGCAATAATACAACTATACTTAAGAGCTATAAAAAAAGTAAAAAGTGGGAAAATAATCGGCAATTTCATACTTTAACCCCTATTACTTTATTTGATATTTTAGCAACTTCATTGCAATTATAATATTAGTATTCAACTTGAAAAAATATGTCTCAGGCGGGACTCGAACTATGTCGCAGTGTCTCGGTGGCTTAATGGTATAGCGCCCGCCCGGCATGAGGAGACGCGGTTTTGAGGCCCGCCTGAGACATAAATTTTTCAATTTAGAATAGGGATGTTGACTAATTTTTGGAATACATTTTGATTCATAAATTTGGAAAAGGAGTCTCCATTTAATAATGAAAATGTCTACGATTGATTTCTTTTAACGTCACTCGACCCTATTTCTCGTTCTAGCTGCCACGATAACATGTTAACATACGCGGATGCGACGCATGTACTTATGCGGAAGTAGCACGTAAACCTAGGCAGATGAGGTGATGTGATGAGGCGGGGCGCGGACAGCGAGCGCGCGGTGTGCAGCGCGAGCCGGCGGGGCTGGGCGGATGTGCGTCGGTGCGGATGTGTACCTGCGCGGATATGCCGCGGGCGAGGCGGGGCGCGGACAGCGAGCGCGCGGTGTGCAGCGCGAGCCGGCGGGGCAGGGCGGATGTGCGTCGGTGCGGATGTGTGCCTGCGCGGATATGCCGCGGGCGAGGCGGGGCGCGGACAGCGAGCGCGCGGTGTGCAGCGCGAGCCAGCGGGGCTGGGCGGATGTGCGTAGGTGCGGATGTGTACCTGCGCGGATATGCCGCAGGCGATGCGGGGAGCGGACAGCGAGCGCGCGGTGTGCAGCGCGAGCCAGCGGCGTCGGTGCGGATGTGTATCTGCGCGGATATGCCGCGGGCGAGGCGGGGCGCGGACAGCGAGCGCGCGGTGTGCAGCGCGAGCCAGCGGGGCTGGGCGGATGTGCGTCGGTGCGGATGTGTACCTGCGCGGATATGCCGCGAGCGAGGCGGGGCGCGGACAGCGAGCGCGCGGTGTGCAGCGCGAGCCAGCGGGGCTGGGCAGATGTGCGTCGGTGCGGATGTGTACCTGCGCGGATATGCCGCGAGCGAGGCGGGGCGCGGACAGCGAGCGCGCGGTGTGCAGCGCGAGCCAGCGGGGCTGGGCAGATGTGCGTCGGTGCGGATGTGTACCTGCGCGGATATGCCGCGAGCGAGGCGGGGCGCGGACAGCGAGCGCGCGGTGTGCAGCGCGAGCCAGCGGGGCTGGGCGGATGTGCGTCGGTGCGGATGTGTACCTGCGCGGATATGCCGCGAGCGAGGCGGGGCGCGGACAGCGAGCGCGCGGTGTGCAGCGCGAGTCAGCGGGGCTGGGCGGATGTGCGTCGGTGCGGATGTGTACCTGCGCGGATATGCCGCGAGCGAGGCGGGGCGCGGACAGCGAGCGCGCGGTGTGCAGCGCGAGTCAGCGGGGCTGGGCGGATGTGCGTCGGTGCGGATGTGTACCTGCGCGGATATGCCGCGGGCGAGGCGGGGCGCGGACAGCGAGCGCGCGGTGTGCAGCGCGAGGCGGCGGGCGGGGCGGATGTGCGTCGGTGCGGATGTGTACCTGCGCGGATATGCCGCGGGCGAGGCGGGGCGCGGACAGCGAGCGCGCGGTGTGCAGCGCGAGGCGGCGGGCGGGGCGGATGTGCGTCGGTGCGGATGTGTACCTGCGCGGATATGCCGCGGGCGAGGCGGGGCGCGGACAGCGAGCGCGCGGTGTGCAGCGCGAGGCGGCGGGCGGGGCGGATGTGCGTCGGTGCGGATGTGTACCTGCGCGGATATGCCGCGGGCGAGGCGGGGCGCGGACAGCGAGCGCGCGGTGTGCAGCGCGAGGCGGCGGGCGGGGCGGATGTGCGTCGGTGCGGATGTGTACCTGCGCGGATATGCCGCGGGCGAGGCGGGGCGCGGACAGCGAGCGCGCGGTGTGCAGCGCGAGCTGGCGGCGCCACGCGGGACTGAGCGCGCAACAAGCCGTTGACTCGTCGTTGCCTGATATGCGAAACCTAAGACAAAAGGTGCCAAGTAAAAATTAATTGTATCATTACTTTACTCCACTAACGGCCATTTCCAATAACACACAATATAACAACAGTTTCTATCTCTGTTTTTGCCGTCCAGAAAAACAAAGACAGAAGTTGTTTTCTATCTCCGATATGCCAAAACTGAAGATAGATAGGTTATTGGAACCGGCCGTAAAAAGACTACACAACAGGCGATTACAGGTACTCTGTTCAAAGTATTTGAAATGAGTCAAATATACTCGTATATATCCAAATATAGGCTGGCTTTGGTTCGTTATACCATTAAAAATAAACCTACGGCACACAGAAGGTACGTGAAGACTTCATTCAGATCTTCAGTCCTCTACCTAAGATTCAGGTTTGGGCTTGCTTCCGTTGACAATCTCTCTGGTAGCCACAGCAGCAAGAAAAAGGCACCAAGCGACAGCTGCAAGACGGCTATAGAGACTATTGTAATGGATTGGGACGTAGACTCTAAATGATACTCAAGACTTCCGTGGAATAGTCCTTTATTCACCAATGATGGCTCGTCTTATATACTATATAATAATACGTGACAAGAGAGGCAAGCGTGACTATTTTCAAGGAAGTTATTGTTTTAACACAATATCACGTCCCATAAGTACGTGATACAATTTGTCATCACATACCACACTATATTGGCCTCTTTCTTCACAACACAACATTCGTATTATTCGTCTTTCTCACTCATATCTATGTTTTGGAGTATCTGTAAGAGAGACAGATCCGTATATACAGGCATTTACGTTATAAAGTAGGGCCTCAGGCCCAGACATCCTGCGAAGTGTGAGCCTATCACCGTTGAAAAGACAAACTTAGAGAACAGCATTCGCTTTTTAGACCAAATGAAGATATAGAAGACGGCTTTTAGAGACTCTAGGTCCTAGGTTTCAGAACCCCGTTTCTCCGGTAAATTTAGGTGGGCACCGAGGGACATAATATGACCACTACGAGAAGACTTCAAACAAATCTTAAGCCTAATACTTAAGATTCAGGATTTTTGAGAGGCTTGCTTCCAGTGACGACCTTTCTTAACAGTGTATTGTAAGGCTAAGTTGACGGTCAGAGAACAGTCTTCTTAGCGACTCTAGCAGCGCCCTCAGTAGAGACAGAGATGCGGGTGGTCACAGCTGCACGGCTCTCGCGGCAGACAATAACTGCCTCACGGCTTCGCTCGCCTTCCTCCCAGTTGTAAGAAGGTTATAGCGACTATTATACAGGTGAAATTTTAACCACTTTCCAAATTTTTTGTAGGCGTTCAGTATCGTATTTAGAGCCCTTATATGAAGTAAAAAATGTAAATCAAGTTTTCACCCGAAAATATTTTTCGCAATATAGTTTTATATTTTTACAGTTTTAGGCTTGTTTAGGTGTAAAGAGAAATTCAAAAACTTATGATTAGTATCGTAATGAATGAATGTGATGTGCATTGCGTAAAAAAAGTGTTGCAAGGCGTCTGTATCAAAAATTTATCATTTTTGGCTGACATTTTCTAAGTGCTTCACCTTGACATTTTTGTACTGGGCTATACCAAAAGAAAAAATACGTCATTTGTTTTTTGTCTCGTAGATTGATATATTAAAATTTGGAAGGTGGTTAAAATTTCACCCTGTATACCCCGTTATTTATGCTGGCTAAACAAAAAGGAAACTACGTCTGAGCGACAGACGCGAAAACGATCTTTAGTCGTTTACCTAGGATTCAGGATATTTTGAGGGGCTTGCTTGCGATGATAACAATCTTCCGACATGGATGGTGGTTGCGAGTCAAGCGGCCGGCGAAGCTACTGCCGCTAGTATAACTTAGCAGTCACCAAAAGTTGCCCGGAGTGGACAACCAGGATGCGGATCCCAGCCATCCAAAGAAGGTAAAACCAAGGGATATACGCTTACGCTGGGTTTGTGATCTGTTGACCAGGCCCGAAAGTATTTTTAATTCGAACAAAGTCACAAATACAACACTACTGGCCTCGCGATTTGCCCGGAGCGGGAATTCACTGCTATCCGCGAAATCCAAAATCTAACTAAGTTTGGTAGTAAATTGTAATTTAATGAATGTGAAAATGACATCTTGCAAAAAGAACGTCGAAAAGTACTAAATTAGGTAAAGCGCTGATGCTCGCGATCAGGCCGTATTGTACAGGGTCATAACAGTTCGCATATTGGCTAATGGTGGAGAGAAAACAGTATTTACCTGCAAAAAAGGGGTATGATAGTATATTCAGGACTTACTTGGAGAACAGCCTCCTCAGCGACTCCAGCAGCGCCCGCAGCAGCGACAGCGAAGCGGGCGGCCGCAGCTGCACGGCCCTGGCGGCCGACAGCAGCTGGCGCACGGCCTCGCTCGCCGGCCGCCCGCCCAGCTCCGCCCTACACGAGGTTTCCAGGGATTCTATGCACCTATAGCAAAATTTGTAAAAGGAAAGGAAAGTAACAGCCTATAATCACAGTCTATTAACCATACAGTCGTTCGACGAAGACGTCTAGACAGGGAAATTGTGCGGAGTGTGAGGGGCGAGGGGCGGGAAAGCCGAGCCCGAACTGCGAACAAAACGATGTTAGTAGTTCGGGACACAGAATTCAGGGCTAACAAAATTAAATGTTTGTGTTTTAAATTATTTTATATTTGTTTGTTGAGTTTTATTGAAATGCTGATAATGAAAATAACATCTTCATAATAATTGATTTAAGATGGCAGACTTTTGGACGGAAAAAATTGTAACGACACTTTTTGAACGACACGTCACGACACGACAACGGCATGCGCGTGTTTTTCGGCGCGCGGCATTCTCTGTCTGAGAGAGAGAAAGAGAGATAAAAAGGGAGAAAGAGGGAGAGACAGAGAGAAAGAGAGAGAAAAAGGGAGAAACAGAGAGAAAGAGAGAGATAAAGAGAAAGAGAGAGGAGGAGAGAGAAGGAGAGAGAAAGAGGGATAAACAGAGAGAAAGTCAGAGAAAGAGGGAGAGAGAGACAGAGGGAGAAAGAGAAAAAAAGAGAGAGAAAGAGGAAGAAACAGAGAAAAAGAGGAAGAAACAGAGAAAAAGAGAGAGAAATAGAGAAAAAGAAAGAGAGAAAGAGAGAGAAAGAGGGATAAAAAGAGAGAAAGAGGGAGAAAGAGAGAGAAAGAGAGAGAAAGGGAGAGAAAGGGAGAGAAAGAGAGAGCAAGCGAGTGAAAGAGAAAGAGAGAAAGAGAGAGAGAGAGAATAAAAATAAATTTAAAATAAAATAAAATTTTATTAATATTTCTTCACTATAAAACCCCCTCCCTTGACACCTCTCAAGTTTTTTTATTATTTATTATGGGTGAATTTCGAGACGGTGGACGTAATTTTTTTTTAATTTGATATGAGTGTCAATTTTGAGGTTTAGTGGGGTGCCGATTACGGATATGCCATCCTTTTTAAAATCTAAGATGGCGGACGTATTTTTTATAATTTGATACGTGTGTAAGTTTTGAGGTTCATTGGGGTGCTGATTACGAGTGTAAATCTGCAATAAATAAATATTTTTATGTATTGTTTACTTGTGACAACCCTGGCCGTCACGATACTGTCTAGACCATAGATTTAGGATACAAGTAGATCGACTGACAGCCCAAAAATGCGTGACCAGTTTTGACATGTCAATGTGTGTGTTAGCTAGGGACGTACAGCCTTTAACATTTTTAGACTATCGATAAGAATTGCAGTTTGTCGTTTGGAAATTATAGACCTTTAACAAGATTATCTTAGTTATGTGATTCCTTACAGTTTACTTCTTCAAATTGTTAAGTTGTCATTCATGAGACGCTAAACGTTAAATAACATAAAATTTCTCCGGAAACATTCGAGATAAATGTCTATAATAGTATCGATAAATTTGAGTCAAGCTCTAGCGTATATGTAAAATATTTTGATGAATTAATTATCCACCAAAATAATGTAAATAATCAATACATAAAAAATTATCTATACAAAATATTAGAAGGAACAAACGGATTGGAGTAATTTCACATTTACAACTTAACAACAAGATCAAATTCAACAAAAATAGCGCGTTTTTACGATGACGACTTTCTACGTATTTACCTGTGCAATGAGCATATTTCTAGATTATTTTTGTGGTTGACTCCACAGGCACTCACAGAACAAGTGACCATTGTTAAATAAAATTGTATTTACTTTAAATAATCTACGATGTACTAGATAATTCCATAAAATGTTGAAGCTTATATCGCATATGCCACTGGATGTCACTCTGTCAATTAAGACTGATCACAAAACGAAAAGATTAGTTTTCTCTTTCTATCTTGCTAGATTTCCATAAGAGGTTTTCTTCTATCTCGCAGGATTTGTCCGTCTATTATATTCTACGTTTATGGTATAGACGTTGTCGGCATTTTTCATGACATCAAAGGCGTCGGACGACTGTATGGTTAATAGACTATATAGCACAGCAGGGAAAAGGCCTCCATCATTGAATTCAAGTTACCACCGCAATGATGGGTGTACTGGCATAATCACCACGCTTGCCAAATGCGGGTTGGTGATCACAAACCCGAGCAACGTTCGAAAATTAGAAACATTTTTTGTTACCTGACCCGGGATTCGAACCTGGGACCCCGAGATCTTGGCCCGGTATTTAAACCACTAGACCAACTGAGCGTTAAAAATTTGTAAAATCAGTATCAAATTGGCCCCAGGAGACGCTTTATACGTGCCAATATTTTAACCTACAGCGAAAGAAACTCGGCCACTTTGTCCGCCATTTTTGCGTGAGATAAATGCCAATGCGAGCTAGGACAATTTAAGGCAATTTAAGTTGACATGTTGATATTTGTGTTCTCGTATTTTTTTTTAAATATATGCACAAATTTCGATTTTTTTTTTGCTGAAAAACTGCACAAATCTATTGTACTACTAAGATAGAATCATTTTACTGCGGGAAAACAACCACTAAAATTTTACGGTGTATAAGGATGAGCTTCCAACGACGTCAAGTTAGCGCCAGAAAGTATGGCGACATGTATAGTAATACATTCTCATTTAAATTACTTTGAATAAACGATCCATCAGTCGATCGTTTTAAGTAAAGGATGATAATTTCGGGGCCTGGGTTCGATTCCAAGCGCGGACAACAACAATTCCGAATTTACGAAAATTCGGACAACTGATTAATATGGCGTGATAAGTCAAAAATATCCATCCAAACTTTCACAATTCTAATATTATTAAGATAGTATTATTCTGTACGTGTTTGTCGTTTAACTCTTCCCAAGCGATTAAAAAACTTTTTTTTTTTACTCCAGGAAAGTTAGACAAATATTTTACCTATCCTCGACATAAATGAAACCTCTACTCCTTTTGATGGTACACTAGTATCAGTGTAGAAGTCGATCACAGTAAGATCCTATGGCTGTTGGGGTATAAACATTTCTGGGAAAGGATTCAGTCAAAAATCTGTAGGTAAGCCATACATCAGATGAACCCCCCACAATCGGGTTCAAATCCTCATTCACTTAATTATTCAAGTAAGACTTATTTAAAGAATGAATAGACTAACCTTTGTAAGGTTCCAAAGTATGTATCCTTGAGACAATCAACAAACTTGACTAGCTTCAAACTGATCTTGCGACTCAACCTCGAAAGAACTGTGAACAAATAAAATGTCTTTAGCGATTCCAATGCCATTGAGATTCTATTAAAATACAATTCTTTGAATAGACTTTATTTGATACTTTAGCAACTTAATTGCACTTATAATATCAGTCTAAAAACTTGAAAAATTATGTCTCAGGCTGGACTCGAACCCGCATCTCCTCGCACGCCGGGCGGGCGCTATACCATTAAGACACTGCGACACAGCGCGAATTTGACAGAATTACAGATGAAACAGCTATTTATATATTTTATTTGATATTTTAGCAACTTAATTGCACTTATAATATCAATATATAAACTTGAAAAATTATTTCAAATACTTAAAGTCGCGTACCCATTAGGAGATAATTAATGTCGCGCGACTCGTGTCCCGGAAGACGTCGGGCGGTTTCACGCGACGTTGCCACACTTCACCCGACATCTCGCCCATTCCAATGAGTAAAATCACTATCAACTAACCTGACGTGGACGACGACAAGATATCGAGCGACATAAGGGCGATTTCGTACGAGTACGCGTCTTTATATGCAAACTAACTCTTTGGTCGCGGCTCTGAACTGAACTCTACGTCATATCGCGCGGTCGGAAACCTGTGCCTAGCGGTGGCATATAGAAAGATAGATTAGGTAGGCTTAATACATTTGTGCCCCAAATTTCAACCCCATCGGTCAATCCGTTTAATAACTGACATGAAGCTGACATACCGACAACACCGCCACCTACCAGGTCCTGCGGTAAAAAGTAGCCTATGTCATTAGGCTTCTAATGGTAAAATATTTTTTCAAATCGGTCTAGTAGTTTCGGAGCCTATTCAATACAATACCATCTAATCTTTTCTCTTTATAATAATAGGGGTTAAAGTATGAAATTGCCGATTATTTTCCCACTTTTTATTTTGTTTATAGCTCTTAAGTATAGTCATATTATTGCGTAATTATTTTTGTATTGTATCAAAAACTAAATAAAGTAACTTTTGACTAAAAAAAAAATGCAATACTAGTGCCTCTTACTTCAAAAGAAGTCGTTGAAAAGACCCCATACAATGTGTCAGCTGACCTTCTTGCTTCAATCAAGTATATTTGTATTATATACTTTGATTTTCAGAAATTTAAATACTATAATGCGTAGCTTTATAACCATCTAACTTTCACCTTTTATTGCATCGAAAACGGTTCAGGCGTTTTTAAAAAAACTAAAAAATTGTTAGTATGGAAAAATGACTTTTCTCGATTTCGTCCATACAAAACGGCAATTTCATACTTTAACCCCTAATATTAGTGTAGATAAATAAACCTAAATATTATCAAATTAAGGTCTTACCTATCTGCTGTACATCCAGCGAGGCTTGTTTGAAGGAAATATTGTTTTCATTGGTGCAACCGTTGGGGCTGGCGCTGCCGGTCACCCATCCGCTCGGGAAACTCCACCCACTTAATGTTGAAGACTCGTTCTCGACTCGAATGGATTCGATCGGCGAGGATATAGAAGATGTGTCTCCAAGTTTAGGCTGGGGACAAATAGAAACAGATAACAATAGTAGTGAATTAGTTTAGACTTTCTTCACCTTATTTATATTATCAACGTGAATGTTTGGATGGGTATTCGTTACTTAATCACGTCAAAAAGACTACTGATCTTAATTAAAGGACATTGCCAAACCTTGTATGGAAGTTGGCCCAAGTGCTGCCCAAAATGAAGCCATGGTGCATTTTGTTAACCTGTAAACCAAAGCGCTCGAAAATCTATCCCCGGAGTTAAGAGAAAAATTTGTTTGTTTTAGTGAATTATTTATGTACGAAAAATGAATTTAAATAAATAAATAAATAAATAAATATTTAAGACATGCCACACTGGGCCACACAGAGCCATCTAGTCCCAAATTAAGCTACTATTAAGTACCCTGTCGTATGGGGTACTAGACAACCGATAAACTTACTTATATACTTTTTTTTTTTTTGTGAATACATACTTATAATACATAGAAAACCCCCAGACCAGTACAAACAGACATGTTCATGCACACAAATATTTGTACTGTGCGGGGATCGAACCCGCGACCCATGGCTCAGAAGCAGCGTTACTACCGCTGATCCAAATGGTCGTCAATACATACTTGTTTTATTTAACAATGAAAAGCAACTATTTATATGATCATCATGATATCAGCCACAGGACGGCCACTACTATAGTTTTACATGTATTAATGTAAAGCAATATTATCAATCAATCGACAATTACATTAATTAACATAATTAATCAGGAACAGTAATATTTTTCAATTAATAATCACTTTAATTAACATAAGTAATCAGCTAGTAACTGCAGTGGCAGTGACTATTACTTATTTTAATAGTCCATTGATATTGATATTGATATTGACGACCATTTGGATCAGCGGTAGTAAACGCTTCTGAGCTATGGGTCGCGGGTTCGATCCCCGCACAGTACAAATATTTGTGTGCATGAACATGTCTGTTTGTACTGGTCTGGGGGTTTTCTATATATTATAAGTATGTATTTACAAAAAAAAAAAGTATATAATTAAGTTAATTAATATGACAGGGTACTTAATAGTAGCTTAATTTGGGACTAGATGGCTCTGTGTGGCCCAGTGAGGCATGTCCTAAAAAAATATTATATTATTAAAAAAATATTGTACTGTTATAGTATAGTAATAGTATAGTACTTATAGTTTTTTTTTTTTTGTCTGGGGCCAAATTTTTTTTTTTAAGTATTATAATACCACGGGGTCCCAATTTAGTCGCATTAATACCTGGGCAGCATTTGACCCAAACCCTGGCAATATCCTTGGGCAGAAAGGTAGTATATGATCAGGAATAGCATAAAGGGTACTTGAAATCCCGGATAATTCAAGTTACCATAACAATGATGATTGGCATAGACATCGCAAACCTGAGCAATGTTCGATAATTCTAAACTGCTGTTGCTGCCTGACTTGGGGGATCAGACCTCGGACTCCGAGCTTTTATTTTGATATTTGAACCACTCGACTAACGGGGCACTAATAAACTAATAAGTTACCTAACGTGCTTTCCTTTTTGTTCTCAATAATATTCAATCCAAAATCACCATCTTATCCAAAGGAGCGTTATCAATTCTTGCGATCTGCTCTTGGTCACGACATGCGGTCTTCCAATAAACTCCGTCTTGTGACTTGTCTTCATTCTTCTCATTCTTATTCGCGGTCATTCACTGTAAAATCCATACGTCTATGGAACTCTCTTCCGTTGTTGATTCGGCAGTCTGAATCAATTGCTATTTTTAAAAACAGACTTAAAACTTATCTTCTTTCAGTTTAATTCCTATCCTGTGTTTTATTATTTATATATACCTACATTCCTATTCCTTATTGGTCACGTGATCCTTTTTCGTTTAATTATGTATTTGGGTTTGTATTTGTATGTGTGTATGTATATTGTGTGTATAGTTTATTATGCATGTACTTACGTATTAAATGTTATTTATGTATTTTATTATGCGTGTTATATTATATTTTAGGTTAATATTAAAGCTATTTATATTCTGTTACGTCCACATATGAAAACTCTCCGCCACCTTCCCCCTATTAAATCTGATTCAACATTCCTCTTCCTATAGGTTGTCTGGTAGAGATCGCTGCAAGCGATAGGACCGCCTAAATTGTACAATTCTTGGTCTTTTTTTCATGTGTAGTTTTTCAATTTTATGGTGTGCAATAAATAAATAAATAAATATTTCAGACATGCCACACTGGGCCACACAGAGCCATCTAGTCCCAAATTAAGCTACTATTAAGTACCCTGTTGTATGGGGTACTAGAAAACCGATAAACTTACTTATATACTTTTTTTTTGGAAATACATACTGATAATACATAGAAAACACACAGACCAGAACAAACAGACATGTTCATGCACACAAATATTTGTACTGTGCGGGGATCGAACCCGCGACCCATGGCTCAGAAGCAGCGTTTTACTACCGCTGATCCAAATGGTCGTCGTCAATAAAGAGTACCTATTCTATTTATCTATCTATCTTACCTTGGGTCTGCATGACTCGGTCACGCTGAAGCTCTCGTCGTCCTCGTTTATGATGTCGTACTCGTCGAAGTTGAAGTCGTGCGACGCCGCCTCCTCGCCGTCGGAGGGCGGCGCGGGCGCGGGCGCGGGCGGCCACGAGTACGACGCAGAGCTACCGATGAAGAAGCGGCGGTCCTGGTGCCAGGGGAGGTCTGGAATGTGGTATGTTTGTAATATCCGCGCAATTTTATAAGTATGGATATGGATTCGATACCGTATAGTTTTTAAAGTACCAATGCTATAAAAATATCGAATTCTTATTAAAATGATATTATGGTTATACCCTTTCCAATCGTGTATATTTATTTAACTTTTGACAGATAATAATTATAATACTTAATCAAATAGTGATACCCTGACCCGTACCGATTTGATTTCTTTTATCGATCGATTTTGTTTATGAGGAAGTTTTGATTGATTTATTCATTACGCAAAGTATTTATGCATTAAAACAAAGACATTTAGGGTATTTTAATGCAAAATAAGGTTTTTACGTGATTTGATTGTATGTTTTATTAATATAATCGATAATCGATTTATTTCAAAACCGTTTTATAGTCCATAGTCATTAATCACGAATGACACATCTCTAAGTGAATCGTCCATGAAGTACAGTATTCCCTGTAGTACATGGTATCAAAAATTATTACTAAACTTTTCTTAGGAATAGGCGATTTTTATTAATAGCACTGATACAGTGCTATTAATAAAAATCGCCTATTCCTAAGATAGTATGACTTTACACTGGGACTTGTTAAATAAGAGTAAGAAAGTATTAAGTTAGTAGTAATTATAACGTCATTAATAAACAAGGAGTAACCTTGGAGTAACAATACATTCTTTACACCGGGTTTAGTACTTATGTTATGGCAACTCACAATATTTAAAAGTAAAAAGAATGATTAATTGAATGTACAAAGAATGAACTCGATGCGAATTAACGTCATCTGTCAACGTGAAAAGTCACTGTTGTTTATATTCATAGATTTAATATAGATGATAGATTGGCAATTGAATCCTGAAAACGAGACCAAAACTAGGTTACGGTAGTGTGCATAAAGTGAGCATGTGCGTGAGATAAATAGTGCAGGTACTGCATTGTCTGCTGGCTTTCGATATCGATTCCATCGACACAGTTTACGTTGACGCAGGTGACTTATTTTTTAATATTATTAAAAGAACGCCAAAAAACTGCAAGTAAATACCTAGATATGTTTTTTATTTTATAATTACTTATCCCCGAACAAAATCAATTTATTGAATAAAATATCGTAGGCTTTACTTGCCAGTATTTAACAATTTTGCCTCATTTTGCGATCGCGATCGCCAAAGTTGAAATAAAACTGATATTTATTTTTCAATTACACATTACAAACGGACACTAAATATACATATATTTAATGTTTAACTAATGGGGATTGATGGGGGCTTGAACAATATGCAGATTGATCCAGAGCGTAATTTTACAGCCTGAACGCCTCTGTGTTAAAAACACTTGGTCCAAATGTAAACTGCAAATGCTCGAATATTTATTGGGCGAACATTCTTTTCTATTAGGCAATTTCAACCATTTCTAACGTATTTTAACAATTTAGACTGTATGCGGTTTACAAAGTGAAATATGTCAGCTAATGAAATGTCGATAAGATATCATCGACAACGTCAATCACTAAAATACAAAAGTGACGTTAGTAATTGCTGAAATTCACGTATTTGATATTATTTTTAATTGAATTCATATGAATTTAAATCCTTGTTCTGATGAAATGCCCTATCAATTAGTATACAAAATTTTAGTCAAAGCTCTGAAACATTGCATTTTGCTGCTGATAATCGCGATTGTGTGTTGACGTGTGAAATGTACAATTATGTTGGTTCCCTTTCTTAGATGAGTTACTTCCAGGTACTGAACATGTAACTATAATGAAAATACATCAACTCGACACTTTTTTACAATAATAAAAATGAAACTAGTAAAACTAAAGGGAATATTGTGTTGCGCGTGACAGACGTCAGAACTCAGAAAAACACTACGGGTTCTTAGCGTGTACGTGAACGGCCTTGTGATCTATCTCGTTCTATCATATAGCTGCATTTTATTCTGTCTCTTTTCATTGCCAATCTAACAGTAGTATATTAAATCTATGTTTATATTGATCTGAAATTACATATTTTTGATAATTATTAAACTAATTTGAAATAAATTCGTAAAAAATGAGTCAACAAACAATCGCTCCGCGAACTGGGATGAAAAACAAAAGGTGAATCATGTTACTAATTTCATAACATAGTATTTTTTAAATTACTCGTCGCCGATATCACGCACCGAATCAATACGGGCTGGGTAAAGTGGAGAGAGCTCAGTGGACTGTTGTGCGACAGGAGGATGCCAGTGAACATCAAGGGAAAAGTCTATAAGACCGCTGTAAGGCCAGCCATGACATACAGTTCCGAATGCTGGCCCCTCAAAAACACAACAAGAGGACAGATTACATGCCGCTGAAATGAGAATGCTGAGGTGGGCAGGTGGCGTAACGTAACTGGATCATGTCCGTAACATTCACGTACGCGGTAGCTTCCGGGTAAAAACCATTAACGAAAAGCTGGTAGAAAACCGACTCAGATGGTACGGTCGCGCCGGCCTCCTGATCATATGACCCGGCAAGTTCTAGATATGTTTCCAGCTCCAAAAAGACGAGGAAGACCCCGACTCACATGGATGGCTGCTGTAAATAAGGACATGCAAGATGCAAGCATAACAACTGAGACTACCCAGGACCGAACATCCTGGAGAAGTATAACTAGAAGAGCCGACCCCAAATAATGGGCTTAAGGCTAGGCCAAGAGAGAGTATTTTTATTGCTACAGGTGGTTAAATAATATGTATTCTTCTCTGCTTAAGCAATTATTTTGAACAGTGCTTAAAGAGTACTCTCAGATTATTGAAAACAAATCCCTCGATACGAATAGAAAAGATAAAAGCTAAAGCACGGGAGCAACTTCACAAAAAGTAAGCTAATAACTGTTTTGATCTATTTATACTTTGTTAGTTTTCTTGTATGTAGTTACTTACTTAATAAGAGATAAATGTTCATAATTAGGTACATTTTGTAAATAAATCAGTATTTTAAACTCTATCTTTTATTTAATACTCGAAATATAAAAGTGATGATTAGCTATCCATATAAACATTATCATGAATAAATGCAGCTCGTGCAGAATTTACTCTGAGGAAATTGTTATCCGGACCATGTCATCATGTTTTCGACCTTCAATGAAGTTCTGCCTGTTCATCGCAATATTATGAAGTCTTGCCAAAGCAACATTAAAGGGTTTCGTATTCTCCAATTTTGTCGTAACCCCTCTGTTAAAACTGAAACCTTTGCTTCCATGTCCCAAAACATATTTATGCTGCATTACGAGTGCATATATTGTGTGCCCGACACATTTCTTTCGTAGTAGGATGAAGAATTGGTGTAAACAAATAAGGAGTGCAAACATTATATTGAATCTCCTATAAGTCTGCCTTTAAATTCTGATAGCTCGAATCTCTATTTTAAACGACATCATTAAATGTTCGTGAATCATATACTGCCTCAGCTACATATTAATGATCTATGATAATATTCATGATTCCTTACCTCCCCATGTGCCCATGTTCTAATTGCTGTAAAAACCTCTTGCATCACCAGCTAGGTTAATACAAAACAACAAACAGAGTAACAAAACATTAATATATCTATTTTTCTTAAGTCCATCAAAGGCAATATACCTACCCAGTGAGTGGTAACTTACGTAACGTAGTACATAGTAGTATTATTAGTAAAAGTAGCAATGCATTTACCTAAACACACATATCGCAAACAATAATTAAACAGACGGCGAATTAAAGAGGTAATGCATCCAAAATTTCTAAAAAAAAATAAAAATAAAATATTTATAAATATAAATATCATTAAATAAAAAATAAATATATATTTTCAGACATGCCAGACTGGGCCACTAGTCCCAAACTAAGCTACTACTACGAAGCTTGTCGTATTGGCTACTAGACAACCGATATACTTACTTATACATATATTTACACACAAATATTTTTACTGTGCGGGGATCGAACCCGCTACCCATGGCTCAGAAGCAGCGTTAACTACCACTGATCCAAATGGTTGTCAAATTAAACGTCATCTTCTGTTTAGTCATTCCCTGAGAGTTTTTGGCGGGAGTTCGTGAGATACGTTTGGCGTCCATTTATTTTATCGAATTTTTATTGTTTATAGTGATTTTTGGGTCGTAAAAGTGGTGTTATTTTGCGAAACAAAGTGTCGTGCGAGTGAGCAATATACAGTTCGGTGAAATAACATGGTGTATGGGTCGTAACCAAGAAAAGTGGACCGTGAATTTTGCGCGGGAACGCGAACAGTTTACCTCTTTCTTGGGGACTTCTCTACATTCCTTCAATCTTACGACTGTCTCCAAAAACTCCATCGAAGCATTAAAACGTCTAACATCAACGTTTTAATGCAAAATAAAGACAATAATACTGAAGAATTGGCTGTATGGACAAGTATCCGAGACCGTTAAACTTTAAAAAAAAAAGTTATTCCCTAAACCATGTAGCGCCAAGGATTAACTCTTACTCCGAGACTAGACTTGGAATAGCTTAATTCTTCCTTACTCTATATTTATTAGTAGAGAAATCCGTCACGTCAAATTTAAAACAAGGAGTAAATATAATCTTGCTTTAGTCTGTGTTTATTAATGAGACCGTATGTGCGTGATCTTTCAAAAGTTAAATAAACGTTTGGAAAGAGTATAAGGGTTTATTCGTTGTAATATTTTAATTAAAAGAAAAAAACCCGAATGCTGCAACAACTATACAGGGTGTAAGTAAATGGTATAATAAGCCAAAACCAGCCTACTACATATAACATAGGCATATAAATACTATGGTGAAGTCAGAAATTTTATATCATCATTTTTTTATTTTTTTATTAGGTTCTTCAACTGTTGATACAATGTTTCTTACTTAATTTAAAAGCTTAATTAGTTATATGATAATTGCTCTATAGATTTATAGAAAAACTCAGCTTTTTTTATTATAAACATTAATACACACACGTTTAGCTAAAAATGAATACAATTTAGAAGTACACTTATATTAAACTATATAAAAATAATTAATTAACTATTTTTGGGGAAAAATATGTTTCCGATAGTTTGGTAAGGAGTCAAAGTTAACATCCAGAATTCCAGAAAACTTGTTATATAACCCACATATGCGGGGAATTGGCGAGCTTTGGCCGAGACGAGTCCTGCGGAGTGGCACAGATAAAATATTTAGCATTTTGTTTCGTGGATATCGATAGGGAATCTGATAACGAAATTTATTTAAAATTTGTGGACAGTCAATTTGGTTCCTCGAAGCTTTGAAAAAGAAAACTAAGTCAAGCGCGTCTCTTCTTTTATCGAGATTGACCATTTTAAATCGTTCTAATCTAGCCTCATATGACGGTACTTTTTTGGCTATTCCTTCGGAAAAGGCCAAGTGCCACAGAAACCTTTATTGTATCCTCTCAATTCTCAGTATATGGTTTGCGTAATGTGGTCGCCAAACAACTGAGCCATACTCCAATATGCTACGGACCAAGCAGTTGTAAAGTAAAATTTTGGTTCTATGATTTCGGAACGATTTAATATTTCGAAGAACAAAGCCTAATGATTCTGATGCTTTATTGATAATCATATCTATATGTGGAATAAAAGTAAGTTTTTTATCCAGAAGGATGCCCAGATCTCTGATTGTGTCTACTTCTGTCAGATGTGAGTTATTAATTGTGTAATCATATTTAATTATGTCAGTGAGCTTTCGGTTGAAATTGATATGAAAGCATTTACCGGTGTTAAGACTCATCGCATTTTGTTCACACCATTCCGCAAGGCGATCAAGGTCAGTTTGTAGCAAAGCCGCGTCTGAGTATGTATCTACCCCTTTTATAATCTTTAAATCGTCGGCATATAAGAAGGGCTTTGAATGTCTAATGTACTCTGGAATATCGTTAGCAAATATGTTGAAAAGAACTGGACCAAGATGGGAACCTTGAGGGACACCAGCATTAATACCGTACCTGGAGGATTCAAAGCCATTTGCAACAACGAAAAACGAGCGATTATTAAGGTATTAAAGACCGAATGAAGCAAGCTTCGAAATAAGTATTTTATAAGGAACTGTGTCGAAGGCCTTACGAAAATCAGTGTATATTACATGAACCTGCCTTCCCATATCCACAGCTTCCACGACGTCCTCGACAAACGAGACCAAATTGGTATTGGTGGAGCGGGACTCAACAAAACCGTGCTGATGCTCTGAGATCATTTGTTTGATATATTTTTGTATATTCGAGCAGACCATTGACTCCAAAATCTTTCCAAAGCTGCCCAAGATAGAAATAGGTCGGTAATTTTTTACATTAGTGTTATCACCGTCTTTAAAAAACTAACCGTTCGTCTTTAAAAAAACTTTTTTTCTAAAAAACTTAAATTTGGAGACTGAATTGTTTTTGTTTTTTTTTTCAAATGATGATATCAAAATTCTGACTTCACCATAGTATTTATATGCATATAACATAGGCTGGGTTGTTATTTATTTAACACCCTGTATAAAAACTGAAAAGGAAAAAACAAGCTCTACGATCCCAGAATTTAATTAGCAGGCGGCGACAATGGGGACTACCGTTTCTTTGCTCACCAGTTGGCGCCACTGTAGACTGAGGTCCGGAGGTATAGCTGTTAAAGTCAATTTTATAAGATCGGCGCCGAAACAAAGTTTTAAATCTTGAATCTAATTAAAGTTTATTATTTATAAATAACTATCTTCATATCAACAAACTAACTTCTGAAATAGTTGCTCTTGAGGCTGCCTATTTTTGCGCTTTTTCTTAATTCCGCTTTCAAAGCGTTCACATTAATCGCCAAATAATCCATATTTGCGATATTTTACGAAGGAGATCACTTTCCAGCAGGTAAATTAAAGAAATTATAATTTAAGCCCGCTAAAACTAGTGAAAAGTGAATTATATTGGACCTCACGCGACACAAGCGCCTCTAGTGGCAAATTCACTAGCGATAGCCCCCATTACCAACCACTGCGGATTTAATTGAGATAGTCACGGCCGCTTGTTTGGTAATTGTAATGTGAAATATAGGGTGAAGTTAATCTGCGAATTGAATTCTGGGATCGAAGTTTGTTTTTTTCTTTAATTTCTTTTTATAGTTGGTATAAGGCTAGTCGATATTTTAAGGTATCAAGGACCTTTCCTATATAGGGCGAAGTTAAATTATTAGGTGATTATAATAAAGATATAGCATCTACTCATGATAATTAAAAGAGTTTTTTTTTTAATTTGCCTTTCCTCTAGGAGAGATTATTACAATTATTATTAAAGATTGCTTTTTTATGGTTTAGCAGTTTTGTGTGACAAATATTTCGTTTGGAATTCTTCAATTTTGCTAATAATTATTTGCTTGCAATGGGGAGAAAACACAAAGGTATCGATACTTTCGAAAGTATCGAAAAAGTACGCATCAGCGTGTTTCAAAATGAATAGCTGAACCAATCTATACTAATATCAGTATATAAACTTGAAAAATTTTTTTTTTTTTTTTTGTCTCAGGCGGGACTCGAACCCGCATCTCCTCGCTGGTTCGAGTCCCGCCTGAGACAAAATTTTTCAAGTTTATATACTGATATTATAAGTGCAATTAAGTTGCTAAAATATCAAATAAAGTATACAATCTATACTAATATTATAAAGCTGAAGAGTTTGTTTGTTTGAACGCGCTAATCTCAGGAAGTACTGGTCCGAATTGAAAAATTCTCTTTGTGTTGGATAGTCCGTTTATCGAGGAAGGCTTTAGGCTATATAACATCACGCTGCGACCAACAAGAGCGAAGCATGAGTGAAAAATGTTGCAAAAATAATCGCGATCATAATAACGGAAATTGACGCGGACGAAGTCGCGGGGAACAGCTAGTAGTTACATAAAGTAGGCTTCATCTGTCAGGCGATTAAAAATGTATGGGTTTATTTTAATCTTTTTTAGCATTGCAATAATAATTACCATCAACACTCCAATCCATATTATTGATTTCCGATATCATCTCCTGGAGGACCTCTTGCATAATCTGCAGCAACTCCTGTTTCTTATCACCTTCAGAGAACTTTTCATGTATCGTCTCGTACAACTGTTGTTCCTGCTTGGCGACGTACTGAATCTTCTTCGGGACTACTTGTAGCTCGCGCGCCATGTCGAAGGAGGCTAGGATGAACTGCTGAAGAAGTTTCACGTGGACCTGGTAACAGTATCAGACGAATGCAGTGAAGTATCTAGTATCAAAATAGCTTAAGGGGACCACTAGAGCTAAATGCTGCCTCCAATTGATTTAATTTTAGTACTTCTAAACAAATCAATTCTCAAAAAACTGGAACAGTATCATTTTAGCAAATTACCTCTACTATTTATTGAATCACAGTAAACTTTCATGTGGTTGTTTATCAAGTCGAATTTGTCGCTGACGCCAAAAGCGGCCGCTTTTAGCAATAATGTACAATATGAAAGAATGCCAGAATGAAAAGCAGTTAACAGTGATTCAATAAATACTAGAGGTAATTTGCTAAAATGATACTGTTCTAGTTCTTTGAGAATTGCTTTGTTTAGAAGTAATAAAATTAAATCAATTGGAGGCAGCACTTAGCTCTAGTAGTCCCGTTAAGTGGTCAGCTGCTTAGTCACGGATCCGAGCAATATGACAATGGGGGCTATCGCTAGTGAATTTGCCACTAGAGGCGCTAGTGTCACGTGAGGTCCAACATCATTCACTTTGTACTGGTTTTAGCGGAATTTGTTGCATAAATTATAATTTCTTTAATTTACCTGCTGGAAAGTGATCTCCTTCGTAAAATATCGCAAATATGGATTATTTGGCGATTAATGTGAACGCTTTAGAAACGGAATTAAGAAAAAGCGCAAAAATAGGCGGCCTCAAGAGCAACAAGCAAGCAAGAAGGTAAATACGATTTCGCCTATAAATTACAACATTGCATTGAAAATCCCGGTTCAGTGATAAGTTTTATGTGTAACAATAACAATGCATCAAGAAAGTTTAAAAGCCTATATAAAATTCTTCACTGTATATGGAATCGAACAAATATGAACTTTTCCATAAATAAATAAAGAAATAAATAAATAAATGTGGACAACATCACATACATTGTCCTGATCCCAATTTGAATAACTATTTAAAGCATTCGTATTTTGGAAACCAGACACAACGAAGGTACCACAAACACCCAGACCCGAGAAAATGTAGAAAAACACATTTTTTTTCTACATTGACCCGTCCGGGAATCGAACCCGGGACCTCGGAGCAGGCGACACCTTGAAAACTGGTGTGTACGCCACTCCGCCACGGAGGTCGTCGAAACAAAGAATTATTGTAATTTGGTGTTCTTATAATTTAGACATCCATGGATTCACAGTCGAAGTTCTGTTTTAATTTTCCATCAATAGCTCAGACTAAAGACTTACTAACCTCGCTCAACTTAGTGCTGTACTCTAACAGATAGCTCAGAAGACAATCAGAAGCAAACTTTACGACTTGATTCAATAGATCCGTCCTGCTTTTGTCTATATCTGCGTCTCGCTTGCTCTGGTCCTCTTCGTGCGCGTTGTCGGATTGCGCCACCAGAGAGCGCTGTTCTGACGTACTAAAGATTTCTCTATCATCTATTATGAGAGTTTGACTTTTGACGTAGTGTTTTGGGATGGGGTGGCCTGAAAGATCATGCAAATCAACCATTATTGTAATATTAAAAGAGCGAGTCGGACTCGCGCACTGAGGGTTCCGTACCAACTTTAATTAAAATACCATAATATTTTGTTGACTGCAAAAATAACTTTGTTTCTCACAGTGTTTGTATAAAGGACAAAGTTATATTTGCGGTTGTTGAAAATGTGCTAGATCTCCAAAACTACCGGTTTGATCTCGTTCAAACCAATTTTCGTTAAAAGTATTTGTCAAGATCTACATTATGTATTTATTTCAAAATTTTCACTTGCTTAGTTTAAAAGTTAGAGGGGGGGGGACACTCATTTTACCACTTTGAAGGCGTCTATCTTCCAAATGTTAGACTTTTGGAAAAATAGGTTTTAGGTACCTCTATGTCATTTTAAAAAACCTATCCATAGATACCCCAAACGCATAGGTTAGAGTAAAAAAAAAAATTTTCAGTTTTAGTTCTATGTTTCGGAAGCCCCCCTTAAATATCATTATTTTTTATTTTTTGTATGAGAATTGCAAAGCGGTCAACAGGATACACCTACCTACCAAGTTTCAACTGTGTAATGCTAATACTTTCAGAATAAAGTGACTGTGACATACGGACGGACAGACAGACAGACAGACAGACTTGACGAAACTATAAGGGTTAACTTGACGAAACTACCAACAAAAATCAGCGTCAAAAAGTGTCCCGACTAAATGTGCACCCATTTGACATAAGGGTGCACTTTTAGTACAATCTATATCAAACGAATAGACACAACATTCCATAAATATGGAAATTGTTGCATGTCGACTAAATTTGGCCGGGTTATCAAGTTGACACTGACATAAAATCAACTTCAATCATTTAATCGAGGACGGTTTACGGCTGGTCCCAATAATCTATCTATCTTCAGTTTTGGCATATCGGAGATAGAAAACATCTTCTGTCTCTGATTTTGCCGTCCATTGAAACAATGACAAAAGTTGTTTTCTATCTCCGATATGCCAAAACTGAAGATAGATAGGTTATTGGGACCGGCCGTTAACCTGTAAGCTTTATGATAAGTACGCTTAAAGTATTGTAAAAATCTCGTATTGTCGTGTAACAGCTGCACACGTGATACTGGCCAAACAGTGTACCCACTGCGGAAAACGCAAGTTCGTGGCCGTAAAAAAGAAGAAGAAGAAGAAGAAGAAGTTTTAAGTGTCATTTTTGTATGAGGCCAAACGAAACTTTAACCACCTTCCAAATTTTAATATATCAATCTACGAGAAAAAAAAACGAATGACATATTTTTTCTTTTGGTATAGCCCAGTACAAAAATTTCAAGATAAGAACTTAGAAAATGTCCGCAAAAAAATTAAAATTTTTGGATTGACCGCCTAGCAACACTTTTTTTACGCGATTCGCATCTATTTCATTCATTACGATATACTATTCATAAGATTTTATTTACCGTAAAAATTGAAAACTATATTGCGAAAAATATTTTCGGGTGAAAGCTTGATTTACATTTTTACTTCATAAATGGGCTCTAAATACGATACTGAACGCCTATAAAAATTTTGGAAAGATGTTAAAATTTCATCCTGTATTAATGCTTGATATACTTACACATCAACTCCCACTGGTCGAGTAATTCGTTCATAAATGCTACTTGTTCTTCGTTCAGTCTTCTGTTATCAGTCGATCGATCATTTGGCTGAGGAGATTCTTTTGAGTGTCTGCAATATCAATTATTATGATGAATATACAATCTATATAAATTAAACTAATTCGGTTTTTTGTGCCAAGATAGGCTGGATCGACTTTTATGTAGCATCTGCAGGGGTTTTTCTGGTAATGTGGTGACCTTGCGTAGGTAATTATAAAATCAGTTAAAATCAGTTTTATTTCTGCAAATAGGCCCCTGGAGGCGCTTTTACACGTCCCAATATTTAACCTACCACTGCTTCGGGACAAATGTGGGCTAGTGCCGAGAAGAAGCAGCGCAAGAAACTCGGTCACTATTGTCAGCCTCTTTTAAATAAACATGTTTACATAAGATATATGCCAGTGCGAGCTGATACAATTTAAAGCCAAACGTTCCTATCATTTATATAATCATCAACAGTGTAATAGCCCTTTTTCATTAAAACAACTTTGATATATGATTTGAATTTATGTACAGGGAGGTCAGCAATTGAACCTATTAAAATATAGCTTGATTAGAATGACATCTGTCTAATTGAGGAGACTAGAGCTGGGACTGACCTGACTGATCAAAGTTACGTCATCGCTTTATAATTTATTTATAACATTAATATTCACCCCAATACTCCATCCCTTATCAACTCCTGGTCTGATTCTGGCAACTCCTCAACGGTGTACACGGCATCCTCCGTCGATTCAGTCGCTTCGACGCAGACACGGATTCTTTCATTCCGTCTGTTCCCCTCTAGAATGTCCTTGCTGTCAGAGAACAGGACGAACAGGACTTGCGCGTGAGGATTGATGTCTTTCACTTGGTGAAGATCTAGGCAGTTCTAGAAGAGAGTGATTGATTTTTAAGTTACTCTTAAAGACACTCAATATAGACCACAAAGCAAATGATTGTCACTTCAGATTCAAGACGTCCCATTCGAAAATAAGCTCATCTCAAAACACTTCTTTTTCTCAAAATTTTCCATTTCTAGAAATGTTTTGCGAAAGAAACTCTTGACTTTAAAAGTTAAAGTAATAAACTATATTTATACCATGGCAGGAGCAATAGCGTTCATCATTGAATTTAACGAGGGGTAAAGGTGGGGTGGTGGGATCTACCTCCTAGTGGTCCACTCTTGACTTTAAAAGTTAAAGAATTTGCTTTGCATTTGCCTGGGCAACGGCATCTTTGGTTTTTCTAACCAATGATGACGGCTAACAGATCCCTCTGCGGTGGTAGGCTTCGTAAGAGGCCGCCTGGATGCTACCACCCTCCTGCCGGAGTCCAGCGCCAAACAGTGCCTCTGTGTTCCGCTGGTGTGTGGGAGAACCAGTACTTCTGGGTAAGCTCGCTCCATCTTAGGCTTCTTCTTAACGTACAGTTAAGTATGTAGACAAGAGCAAGCCCATTATTTATAAAAAAAAACAAAAAAAAGGGTAGAATCACCTTGCCAATTGCGGGTTGGTGATCACAACCCCGAGCAGAGTTCGAAAATTCGAAGCTATTTCAGCCCGATCCGGGGATCGAAACTAGGAACCCGGATCCTTCCCTCCCCGTCCCCCCGTCCCCTTTGGATCAATGTGGCATTACAGCGTAAAGCTTTGAATAAATACGTCGATATAAACTATGTTTTGGTAGCTAAATTTATTAAAGCAGTCACTCGGTAAGCAAAAAGTGTCTTCAGGGCCCACCTTACACACTTTTTTTTAGGAATTGTTAGTCATAATCATATAATTTATTGCAACATGTTGGTATTATAGATAATGCATACAAATATTGAGTTCCATTAACATGACCCCGCAGGGGTATCACAAAAATACAAAATAAATCTTAAAAACCTAATAAAATAAACATAACACATAATTAAAATTTAACATCAAAATATTCTTTTAGCGAGTAATAACATTTATGTAGCAAAAAATCCTCTAACTTTATATGTCTATTTCCTAAAGATTTTGTGGTATTTTATTATAAATTTTTATTGACATGTGATTAGTGCCTGAGCTTACCATGTGAAGTTTAGTTAATATTTTTAATTCAATTAATAAATAAATAAATAAAACCCTTACCTCCGAAGTGAACACGGCCGGCTCCCCCCCACCTTTCCAAGGCCTCTCCTGCACCACTTCACACTTATCACTCTCACTATTATCACTAGTACTCGAACGAACCATAGTATACAAATTGAATGTACTCCAAAAGTCTTCGTCACTACGCGACGTAGCCATATTCGAAACGAAATTTTCACTAAACACATTCTCACCTATTCGATCTAACGCGTAAAGGTACACGGGGTTGAAATTTTTGAGTATCAGATCTCTCTTTGAGTAGAAATCGGAATTTAAACGTTTCAAAGTTTGTAAATTGTGGTGTGTGTCGCCATCTATGTCCGGCGGGACGATTATGCGGATGCCGTCTTTGAGGAACGGACAGTCAAGTTCTATTTCAAGCATAGTGGCCAGGTCTGTGTGGTCTTGACGGATGAGGTCCTGGAACAAAGATTGAGAATTTTTATTGTCATTATCATCAGGCCTGGGCTCTGGGCTCCTCCAAACATTGCTCGGGTTTTTGATCAGCAACCCGCATTTATCAAGCGTGGTAAATATGCCTGTACCTATCATTGGTGTGGGAACTTGAACTCGATGACGAAGGCTTTTGCCTTACAGTATGATTATAGGCCGTTACTTTACATACCTCATATCTGTTGTGTTGTACAGAAAACAGCACGTCAACCTACCACAAAACGTCAAATTTTCTCAATTGATATTGATCTCTACTTGTTGGACTTAAAGATGAAAATCAATTCAATGACCTTTAACTTTTTGGGTAGGGTGACCTACCGTTGGCTGTACATCTTCTGATAAGTCTGGCATTTACTTTATTTGATGCGCAATAAAGAGTGCTTATTCTTTAATTCGTTCGTTCATTCATTAATTCATTCATCAGTCAAAAGGTAGGCAAAATACGGATTTAGCCATAACCGCAACGTTTGGCAAGTTGGCTAATGGGGGCTATAGCTAGTGAATTTGCCACTAGAGGCGCTAGTGTCGTGTGAGGTCCAATATCATTCACTTTGTACTGGTTTTAGCGGAATTTGTTGCATAAATTATAATTTCTTTAATTTACCTGCTGGAAAGTGCCTGCTAAAATATCGCAAATATGGATTATTTGATGGATTGGCGATTAATGTGAACGCTTTAAAAGCGGAATTCAGAAAAAGCGCAAAAATAGGCGGCCTCAAGAGCAACTATTTCAGAAGTTAGTTAGTTAATATCAAGATAGTTATTTATAAACAATATAACCTTAATTAGATTCAAGATATAACACTTTGTTTCGGCGCCAATCGCCTTTGACAGCTATACCTCCGGACCTCAGTCTACAGTGGCGCCATCTGGTGAGCAAAGAAACGGTAGTCCCCATTGTGAAAAGACGCTGCTCCTAGTCCTTTTATGGCAGTTATTCTTTTACGACACTCATAAGCGTAATTGTATTTTTAATTGACACTAGCAATATATTTGTGTAACGAACAGTTTTAAATACAGTTCCCAAAAACAAAAAAAAAACATTATTGCTATTGTAATTTGAATTCGTTCAGGCGGTCTGTGACAACTTCTTGAAATGTCGTCTTGAATTTATTTATGTATCTATTTATCTTTTTAGCTGAGGGAATCCCAGTGGACGAAAGGTCCATAACCCAGGTACAATATCTATTTATCACACGAACATTTAAGCACCACAAAACTTTGACGACGAGGTCTGTTTGGTAATATGGATTATTCAATTCAATTCAATTCAATTCATTAATTCATCAGATCATAATCCATTTCAATATAGGTACAAATAATATAGGTATAAAAACTTAAATATAAAATTAAACATACTAAAAATATATTTTATTGACAGTCAGTAAATGAACCATATTACAATGGTTCAAGTACTGACAGTCAAAACGTTCCGCGAATGCGTTAAGAATACTGTTGCCACTAGCCCTGACCCTGCGCACCAGGGACGCGCACCGCTTGCGCATAGTTGCATAGAAGCAATCTACATTATTGTTCTCACTATACTTGTAATAGTCATTGCACGAAACGGTCAAAAACAGAAGCAGGCATTACAAGAACCGGGCTTAACAAGAAGTGGTCCAAAACAGAATTAGTCATATCTAGAAAAGGACATTTCAAGAAGTTGTCACAGGCCGCCTAAACGTTTGAATTCAATGGAGGCTTTTTCCCTGCAGTGGGATAATTATAGGCTGTTACTACTTACTTTAGGGGCAGGGCAGGGGTAATGCAATTAGGTGCAGTAGTGTAGGGTAGGGCAACGATACAGTAGTTCATAGTCTATCACTGAGTTAAGCTTACCTCAACCGGTAGAGTATCCCAGGGCCTCTTGTTACACTCCAAGTCTTCGACCAGCTCAAACTCTGTGTTGCCAAGAGTGAGGTGCACCCGGGTGGCGGTTCCGTATTGAATGCGCAACTGGAATTAAAAGCAAAATATTAAAACGGCTTGTTTCACTGACATCAAGTGACCCAAAGAAGATGGATTCAGGGCGCTCAGGCGCGAGGGGTCTACTTCGCAAATAGCAAACTTCTCTTTATACCTACTTCTCTGTTTTCCAACTTCGCAAATCGCCTACTTATCAAACAGTCTATTTCGCATTCAGCCTACTCTCAAAGAGACCACTTCGCATACTGCCTACTTGTCAAAGAACGACCTAAGTACATACAAATAGAAAATTGTTCGTTACATTACTCGTACCATTATTAATTTCAACCTACACGCGACAGATTCCCTTCGTCCACGACGTTTGTAACCAAGATTTCATAATGAGCTGCCTCTAGCAAGGGCAATTCTAAACTGTTCAAGTAAATTAACTGAAATATACAGGGTGAAATTTTAACCACTTTCCAAAAATTTTGTAGGCGTTCAGTATCGTATTTAGAGCCTATTTATGAAGTAAAAAATGTAAATACAGTTTTCACCGGAAAATATTTTTCGCAATTTATAGTTTTCAATTTTTACGGTCCTAGGCCTGTTAAGGTATAAAGGAAAAATGAAAAACTTATGATAAATATCGTAATGAATGAATGAGATGCGCATCGCGTAAAAAAGGTATTGCTAGGCGGCCATATCAAAAATTTTAGATTTTTGGCGGACATTTTCTAAGTGCTTAATCTTGACATTTTTGTACTGGGCTATACCAAAAGAAAAAATACGTCATTTGTTTTTTGTCTCGTAGATTGCTATATTAAAATTTGGAAGGTGGTTAAAATTTCATCCTGTATGTGTATTATAACGGGTGTAAACAAATCAAATGCAGATCCGAAAACCACGTATTGTCCCCATCACTAGGATATTTTTTTTCTTTAGGACCATACCTGGGAAACAGCTGGTTCCGATGATATTGAGGGTCAAAGTCACAATTTTGATTTCCATTTTATTACAAAAACTGTTGCCAAAGGTTACTTAAAAACTTTTCTTCTTACAAACAAGTGTTTTTTTATTATTTCGTTCATAATAAGGCTTTTTTAATTACAATACGCAATGTACGGCTCAGCGCGGACGAATTTTGAACTTAGCAGTCATCTCCAGCGCAGCGGTCCACACTCCGGCTGCTATACATTGCGCGCTATGTATTTTAATATTTTTTGAGTCCCAAAAATAAAAATCATTTCCCAGCTATAATATTTTGTAACATGACTTGGTTTGCTTTACAGATTGCGTAGCTTCAGGATCTGCGTTCAGTTTTTTTACACCCTGTATTATTAATTAACCAAACAAACTCAGTATGAAATTAAACTTAAACTGTTATGTAAATAACAAAAAAAAAACTTAAAAACCTAATGAAACTTCAATCGCATGTAAACTGTTTTTGTAAATATTCTTTAATTGCTACGAGTATTATGTTATTAACTGCCCGAAGATGACAATCCAGAAAATAGTAGTCAGTTTGCGAAGTAGTTCAATTGAAAAGGAGACGGAATGCGAAATAGGCTGATTACTAAGTAGGAAATTTGCGAAGTTGTCTCCACGAAAAGTAGTCAAAATGAGAAATAGACAGTTTGATAAGTTGACCCCTGGCGAATGAGCGGTTCAGAGAGTGAAAAAATCCTAACTCTTGAGGTGCCATCAGCTCTTGAGGTGTAACGGGATTCAATCGCGGACATACCTTATTTTATTGCCTGACGTTTCGACCGAGTTGCATCGGTCGTGATCACAGGTTATCCCGTTACACCTTAAATAATCATGCAACGCGATAGTTTAAAAGCAGTTCATCAGCTTTTGAGCCTGTATACCTGTATGGTGATAATTGTGTGTTTTCATCCTTTGGCGATTCAGCATACGGAATAATTTTACACACACTTATTATTTTACACATACATACAGTAACTTCTTACCCATCTGCACCCAACAGGAGGCCGGTCGGGCAACAACCGCCTGCCCAGCAGGCAGTGAAGCAGACGTGCCCTGGCCACAGCATTGGACCCCAGCAGAACCAGCGCCGTCAATCGGTTGGACAGGTTGTAACTGAGCTCTTGCACTGCTGTTGTTATGTCGGGATCTGAAATTAAAGATAAAACTCCATTAGAAAGTAATAGCACCGTGATGTATTGTAGTGTGTGACGCACCTCATCTCATTAAGGTAGACTTCGGAGCAATGCGGCTTGCGGCTTGCGTCGTGCGACATGCGTCACTTGCGGCCCACGCGGCCATGCGGCTGTATTCTGAATTAAAGGAGTGTATGAAACCCTTTCCGACCGACGCATGCGGCCGCGACGCTTCGCTCGGAAAGGGTTTCATACACTCATTTAATTCAAAGTACAGCCGCATGGCCGCGTGGGCCGCAAGTGACGCATGACGCACGACGCAAGCCGCAAGCCGCATTGCTCCGAAGTCTACCTTAACATAGCATAGGATAATTATACATCGTGATATTTGGACCGCCTGAAAAACGAAGAACATATAATAATAATAAGTTACTAATTTATCAATGAAAATTATTTTGGAAAAATATATAATATTGATTCAAACTTTTGATGGTAACACGCTGTGACGCTACCGGACGTATTATTTTGCTACAGGATACCAGGTGTACGAGTTACCGTACATACAAGCATATTTCACTTCCATATAGTTAATAATCATTGCAAGTAGGCGTTTATATGAATGACCTAGATTACCGTAAAACGCCGTCCAAATGAGCAATGGATAAATCAGTGTGCTTTCAATTAACACTCAAACTGGTCGTTTCATTCCATCTGACTCCCGACTTCACAGCATCCTCCCATCCTTCATCAGCATACCTTTCCTACCTATCAAATCTCTAGTGTCGGAGTTACGCCCGACACCAGCTGAATAAACCTTATACAGGTACGTTCATGCGCGTCACAGCGTGTTTCAAAATTAAGAGCTGAATCATTATTTTATATTTTTAAAGATTTTTAAATTGATAAAAAATAAAAATAACACTGCCAAGATGTTGTACAACATAATGGTTGCATAGCGTGACAGCCTTTCTAACCTTTTTCTATGTTCAGTGCTAATATTATTCATGTGAATGTTTTGATGGATTTTTGTTAATCAATCACGCCAAAACGACAGAACAGATCTAAATGAAATTTGGCAGAGAAGTGTTAATATGATCAGGAATAGGTTTTTGCTGGATTACCTACTATGTTTGTTTTTATATTCTTCTTCTTCGTCGATGACGAACTGTCTCATATTTCACAGGCCCAGTACTCTGCCACTTTGATGGCATTATCCGTGGCCTCCATTCGGTCCTTCAGAGTGCAGGTAGACGGGTACGCGGAGCAAGATGGTAAAGCCATTTCATAATTAAAGGGACAGTCAATGGGGCAGTCATGATTTTCAGTGATCGCCTAGGCGTCAAAAAATTCACATGCTCCACTTTTCACTTTGTAGGTTTAAATATTGGTACGTGTAAAAGCTCCACCAGGTGCCTATTTAATAATAATGAAACTGATTTTAACTGTATTTTGAATAGAATAACTAATTTTTCATCAGAGTATGATAACGCAGCAGCAACAGCTGGTCAAACTAAAGAGCTAAGACATACCGAACTGCAGTATGTCAGCGACCTCGTGCATCGCCCGCTGCGTTTCGCGCACGATCCCGCGCAGCGTGCGCGCGCGCGCCGCCGCGTGCCGGCTCCTCGGCCCGCCGCCCGCCATCGCCGGTCGCTAGGACGACCATGCGGTAGCACCTGGGGACAATCATATAAATAATAACTCAAGAGAGATATAAAAAAACGTAAAAAAAAAACAAGATTTAAACAGACAAACATAAAACCGTTTTTTTTGAAGCCGTTTAAAAACGAACGCCACCAAAGTCGTATGCATACAACAACAATAAAATAACCTAATACATACAACAACATAAAGAACATCGAGCAGTGCCACCACGTCTCCATAAAGTCAAATTCAAAAGGAACTCACTTAGCGCTGGCCCTGGTTTCAGTCTCAAATTGGAGGGTTGAAATCGTTGAAAATTTGAAAACATTAACATTGAAAAAATATAAAACAGACCAACACAGAACTTCCTCCTTTTTTTAAGTTGGTTAAATAGAAATGTGGACAACATCACATACATTGCTCTCTCAAGTGAGCAACAATTTAAAGCACTCGTATTATGGAAATCACAAACAATGATGGTAACACAAACACCCAGACCCGAGAAAATGTAGAAAAACACTTTTTTTCTACATTGACCCGTCCTGGAATCGAACCCGGGACCTCAGAGCAGGCGACACTTAGTAAACCGGTGTGTACGCCACTCTGCCACGGAGGTCGTCAAGTATTACAAATATCTTCTCAAAGGTAAAGATTATTATCAACGCATCTACCACACGAATGGTATTTCACTGATATTTGAGACTAGCAAATAGAAATAATTTCCATGTGGTCTACCGCCAATAGTGGCTTGCTGTTAATGGTCGGTCAAGACTTTTAAGTATTATACGCAAATGTACACATAAGTACTTGAAAGTGGTCGACAACAAGGCGTTCAATACTAACTCATACTAGAGTGTAATGAACATTGTGCGTCATAAAATATGGCTGCATTGGCCCAGCGTTTTACAACACTTGTAAAGACACAATTACCTATTAGGTTTATAGCGTCTCTTAATCTTTTGATAGGTCTTTATTTCTGACGCACGTCATTTTTCATTTTTTTGATACCTTCGAAAAAACTACATCACCGTCACACACACTACAGAAAGTAAGGGAATTATTTCATCTCATAAATGCTTTGCATAAAAACAATTGTCATAATGTTTCTGCACATTTCGGTATCCTCGCATCTGATTAAACTTCTGATAATGCAACACTGTATCAAAAACCAAACAATCGTCCATTATGCCATTGATCTCGTGACTAGTTCCGGCAATAGATCTATTAAACTACGACTTTATCAAGCTAAGTATTATCCAAAGGTCACGTAGACAAGTCACATGTGTCTACAGACATTATCTGCTATAAATGACTTATCAGTTGAACTTGTGGGCTTTCAAGAATCATTTGGGATTACGAGTAAAAAAGACTGGGCAATGCACAGGAAGTGTCTCAAAATACGATGGCATTTTTCGAGCAGGATATCTCACAAGTACCTCAAATAAGATGGTGTTGTGACTTTCACTATTTTGTCAAAGAATGGCCAGCTATGCAGCAGGTCTTAGAGAGCATATGACTAAGACCATAGTCTTTGAGCCCCTAAGCATTTGAACTCTTCGTTGCCGCTTTTACTGTGAGATTAAGAAAACTTGCACATTTAGATAACTTTTAATCTCTAACCACGGTATAATATGGTTTCCCAAGTTGTTTATTTAATTCAGATGACAATAGATCCTATTTCAACCTGTATTTAAGATCAAAATCATCATCATCAGAGGCATAAATATCTCTTTTTAAATGTTATAAGCCAACTAGGAATAGGAGAACCAAAGAGACTCAAAATACGTCCTTGTGTAATTTTAGAAAAGAACACTGTTCTACCGATATGAAAACTATTCGTCATTGAGTGGAATGCTAGCCTTAGACGTCAAATAAAATTTTGCGTATGCAATTTTCAGCCTTTTCCGCCCATAAATTAGAATAATAATGGCTTGTGCATGTCGATAAGGAACTAGAAGTTACTATTCATAGTAGTTTACTAAACATCCCGTAATAAACGCAAATACGATGATTACATCGCCATCAAGGACAAGTTGAATTATAGGCGAAAATACTAGGTATATAGTATGTAATGTAAATACATAACGAGTGCGTGCGTTGCATGTTAAACGATGAAAAAAAATGTGTCCTCTTATAAGATTATCGTTTTTTTAACTTGTTATGGTTACGGATGTATGTTTTAATCTTTTCTAACCAGTCTTGAATCCCTCAACCCCCAGGAGGCACTCGGGTGCCACGATACAATTGATTTCAATTGTGTCTGGAATAACCCACAATCGAGGGATTAACTGAAACTTTACGTTTTGTAGTGTTCAAAAGAAGTTTCAACCTGAAACGTTAAGCAATAAGGATGTTAAATGACATAAACTACAAAATTATTAAAGTCAATTGATACCTAGTTCAGGTATGCCATGATCATGGCGCTTGCAACAGCGCCGAAATATCGGAAACTCATAAAAACTAAGGTACACGGTATAAACCCCGTATCAATTAACCCTAGTGATAGTGATTTATAAAAATAAATAAATATTTTTTTAAGACATGCCTCACTAGGCCACAAAGAGCCATCTAGTCCCAAATAAACATACTTATAATACATAGAAAACACCCAGACCAGTACAAACACACATGTTCATGCACACAAATATGGGTGTGTAATATATAGTATAACAACATATCATATAATGATCAAAACATATACAATCAAATGATATAATTTTGTTTAATATAACACTTTTTTAATATAATGAAGAAAAGATATAATTTTAAATTACATACTTTTAAAACGTATAATTAAAAGCTGGGATAACATCATTTAGTATAACAACCGTCTATTATAACACTCACATGATATAATGCTAAATCAAATAAATTTCATTTAGTATAATAACATTTAATATAACGTTTATTACCTATAACACTCCTTTTTTATAACATTTAAAACAGATAATGATTACTTGATACAAAATCGTCAGAATGCAGAATTTAAAGATACCAAATAGTGAAAATTCCTAATCTTTAATAGTACGAAATGCCATAAATACGCAGGCAAGTAGGTAAGCATGCACGTAAGCAGGCAAGCAAGCATGCATGCAGGCAAGCAGCATGCATGCAATCAGGCATGCGCAGGCAAGCAGCATGCATGCATGCATGCAGGCAAGCAAGCATGCTTATAGGCAAGCAGGCAAGCATGCATGCATTTGTTTTGCTCTTCTCCAACGCTGCGGGAAGTGCTATCCTTCCGCCCTTGCGTAACAAATCTCTGGCACCCACACTCGCTTCCGCAGCTTCGGCTTGCTGGTCGCCTACGGCGACCAGCCTCAGCCGCTACAGCTCGCCCGGGCGCCCGAGCTTCGTTACTGCGAGCGAGGACTGCACTCCCTCCGCGCCTCCGGCTTTTAAATTGCACTCTAGTGTAGGGCAGACAAGTACCACGGCGGAAAGACCACGGCGAGTCGGGATTCAACCAAATTCTTAATTTTACCAATGTCAGTACGGTTATTTCTTTTAATCAATATTTAAAACGTTTTTATCTCAAATTATAGATATACGAAATGATGCGTATAACAAACAAATTTATATCAAATGAACGATACATAAAATGAGTTTTATTTCAAACGATTTTATTTGTTATGAATGTTATACTAAATAGTATGAAATAAATTGTATGTTATGTAAAGTAATCGTTATGCCAAACAAAATTATATCATGTGTTGTTGTAACAAATAATTAATAAATGAAGTGATCGTTATTAAAGTTTGATTATATCAAATGATTGTATACAACATGAGACGCACCCCACAAATATTTGTAGGTAATCTGCGGGGATCGAACCCGCGACCCATGGCTCAGAAGCAGCGTTTACTACCGCTGATCGAAATGGTCGTCATAAATGGTCGTTGGAGATAGAACAACCAAGAACGCTGATGAAACTTCACTTGGTCACTTCGCATGGAAAAATCTGACACCAGATACAAGAATATAGAAGTATCACAGGCCCAAAAACACCCTTTCTAACTATTTCTATAGGTATCATAAGAGGCGACTTAAGAGGAAACACAAGGGCAATTCTTCCATACAAACGTAGTCCCCTGTTTCCTCCCTGGATAATGCCAGGAGAGCAATAATTTTTATCACAAAAATCTATGGCCACTATTGGCATGTTTCTACGTTTTCTTTTTCTTCATAAATTAATAAATAAAATAGATATGAGCCTTCAAAAATCTAAAAAATTCGCCAGATTTTCCGCTGTGTTCAAACATCCAGAAAACAAATTTTAGAAAAAAAGCAAAATATACAATTCAATTCAATTCAAATATTTTATTGCGTTCAATAATGTTACAAGGATGTTATAAAATATGATATAAACAGTTAATTATAGACCCTGTTCGGGCACAACAATACATAACAACATACATAACACAACAATTCGAACACGGCCAAAGCTTTTCTTAAATTTTTAATGAAAAAAGTATTTAAATCGGTCTAGTTTTAGAAAAGGAATCGGAGAACTACGAAACGTTGATTTTGTATGCTTGTAGGTATTTTCGGTCCAAGATGCAGTTGTCTCTATCGCGCTCTGCGGGGCGTTCGGGCACTGCACGACAGCAATAGATTTTACAAATACCTATTTTTCAATTCTCTCGCCCTTAGTGTTACCTCTTAAGAACTATGTACTACCATCTTCTTTCAGCAACAGCATCTTCTCTTTACCATCGGTCAAACTTTGATCGCAAACCCACCTATTTTAGCTACTTTTATAGCATAATGTCATACGGAATTCTGTTGTGAATTCTGTCAGCGGCAGATATTGAGTCAATTTGTATATTGCAAAAACGTGCTGTACGGGCTATTTACGGCCTTCCACCACGTGACTCGCTGAAAGAGCTCTTCAAAGAGATTATTAGAGATAATATACTGATTTAAACTTTTATGGTCACTATCACTAGAGTTATTTAATTCGGGGTTTATACCATGTACCTTATTTATTATGAGTTTCCGATATTTCGGCAAGCGCCATGATCACGGGAGAACTCTATTAATATAGGTTAATATAGGTACTTACAGTGTCTTCTCAATACATTCTCGAGAATATTATTTACGTTCGTAAGAACATACATTTATTTCTTAAGAAAAGTAACGTACCTACACAATTTTAATACGAGAAATAAAGATAAACTCGCCGTTCCAGGCTTCAGACTGCAAAAAGTAGGAAAATCGTTTATGGGAAATTGTATTCGTATTTTCAACAAATTACCAAAGGATATTGCTGAACTCCCTGTACATAAACTTAAATCGTATGTCAAAGTTATTTTAATGAAAAAGGGCTATTACACTGTTAATGATTATTTAAATGATAGAAATGTATGGCATTAAGTTGTCCCAGCCCGTACTTGCTTAAACCTTGTAAAAATTACCTTACCTTGTAAAAATTTATTTAAAAAGAGGCTGACAATAGTGACCGAGCTTCTTGCGCTGCTTCTTCTCGGCACTAGCCCAGACTTGTCCCGAAGCAGTGGTAGGTTTAAATATTGGGACGTGTAAAAGCGCCTCCTGCGGCCTATTTGCAGAAATAAAACTGATTTTAACCTGCCAATTACGGCTAAGTCCTCGTTTTGGAGACGCCCCTGTCCAGCAGTGGACCGACATATGCTAGTGATGATAACGAGATGACTAGTTTTGCGCCTACCATATTGCCATAGAAGACGGGACAGCAACCTAAACGTGCCTTCCGAAAAACGAACCTCGCTAACCCTCCCAGACCTAAGCAAATTTAGAAAAGATCGCTTTTTTTAAGGCTGGGGAATGAAACAGATCGTTTCCTAAACTGACCTTACCGGTAATCAAACAAGGCACCACTACACCAAAAGGGTGGTTTCAAAACTTACCTACTAGTCTCTTGTCAAGACCTTTATCAGAGAGTTAATAAGCAACTAAACATTTCTAATTACTCCTCATTAAATACAAACAGTCACTATTCGTTCACTTGTTATCAAAGCAATAGATACCTATGAGTCAATTACAGAATCTGCATATAAAAATGAACCTTATTAACCCCTAATAATAAAGACTATCAAATTACTTTTAATCTGTATTGACATAAGCTTATCAAATTGTTTTTTTACTGTTCAAGACCTGTCTCTATTGTAAACAGGACAACATATTAGGCTATACACTAACGCATCTTTATGTAGGTAATTAACATAAGGGCAAGTTTGCAACGAAATTTCATTAGACATACTGTAGTATAAACTAATCGTAATCAAAATTTTCCTCAACAAGAGAACTTAACTACGAATTTCCGAACATTGCTCGGGTTTGCGATCACCAACCCGCATTTGCAAGCATGGTGACTATGCCATCATTGCTGTGGTAACTTGAATTCAATGATCGCCTATACTTACTTAAGCAGTACAGAGCAATTGTGCTCTAAATGAAATTCACAACGTATTATTTCAATTCATAAGGAATATATTAATCTATATAAAAATGTTATGTTGGAATGTGTACGCTTCAAAAATTCAAAAAGTTCTGCACCAATGGAGCTGAAATTTTAGCATGATGTATAATCCGCATCAAGGATTGTTTTTATCTATAGTATTTATCCGCGACCGCGAAAAAAAACCATAAAAAACAATAATAAAACAAAAACCATTCAATCACAATGTGCCACAGCGAAGCGTGGCAAGGGAACATCTACTAAGGAATAAGACTTTGTTTTGCGTAGTTTGGTAAATAAATAATTTTAATTAATTGATTGGAAGAAGTTCTTCCGTGATCATGGCTTGCAACAGTGCCGAAATATCGGAAACTCCTAAAAAAAAAAATGTACAGACAAGCACGTCAACCTACCACAAAACGTCAAATTTTCTCAATTGATATTGGTCTCTAATTGTTGGATTTAAAGTTTAAAATCAATTCAATAGACCGAACAACAATGCAAAAATAAAACTAATTCTTCATACTAAAAATTTATGCTTGTATCTACACAGAATAACACCTAATTTTACGAAAATTATAAATGAGAAAGTAGGGATACATGTTTGCTACTCAATAACGTCAAAGCGGTTAAACGTATCTATCTGGCTGAAATTTGGCACATAAATATATCATAGCTTAAAATTTCACATAAGATTATTACTTTTATCCCGTGGGGTAATAGCAAAACACACAAATCCACCCAAAAGTCACGGCAACAGCCAGTTAATAGTCAAAAAACCTTCTGTAATTATTGAACTTTACTCATAGATGATTAACTACTTTATTTTTAGAAAAGCCTACTTATAAATATAAACAGGTGTATAAAAGTTATACCTCCATTTTAATTAAAAATGTGATGAAATAATAGGGGTTAAAGTATGAAATTGCCGATTATTTTCCCACTTTTTATTTTGTTTATAGCTCTTAAGTATAGTCATATTATTGCGTAATTCTTTTTATATTGTATCAAAAACTAAATAAAGTAACTTTTGACTAAAAAAAAATGCAATACTAGTGCCTATTACTTCAAATGAAGTCGTTGAAAAAACCCCTTACAATGTGTCAGCTGACCTTCTTGCTTCAATTAAGTATATTTGTATTATATACTTTGATTTTCAGAAATTTAAATACTATAATTATACGTAGCTTTATAACCATCTAACTTTCACCTTTAATTGCACCGAAAACGGTTCGGGCGTTTTTAAAAAAACTAAAAAATTGTTAGTATGGAAAAATGACTTTTCTCGATTTCGTCCATACAAAATGGCAATTTCATACTTTAACCCCTAGTATTAATTGAAAATAATTATTTGCTCCGAACCCGAGACAAACAAAACGATGGAAATTTTGCTTTCAAGAAAATTATATTCATTGTAAAGGAAAGCGGCGGTATCAGGTGAAGATTAAACATTGATTTAATTGTTAGAGATACTTTACCGGCTGAATTTAGAAACCTTTGAACTCCAGCGAAACTGCGAATATTTATCTACAGGATGAAACCTACTATTACTGATTACTATACTTGATAATTGATATTGATTGGAGTACCTATAAAATTTTTTGGGTAGGTTGACCGGCCGTTGTCTTTACAAGGTAAACCCCGAATCAATCATGAGAGTTTATATCGTAATAAGTCATTTTTAGGGTCTCATACCTCAAAAGGAAATAATGGAACCCTTACAAAATCAGGAGGCTATCCGACCGTCCGCGTCCGTCCATCTTCTAGTATGTCTGTCTATCAAGATCATTTATCTCGGAAACGAGGGGAGGTATCGAGCTATTACGATATAATTTTCGCGGTCGCGGATAAATAGATAAAAACAATCCTTGATGCGGATTATATATTATGCTAAAATTTCAGCTCGATCGGTGCAGAACTTCTTGAGTTTTTGAAGCGTAAACAAACCAACATAACATTTTTATGTATATTATATAAAGATTAAATCATAAAAAATATCGGGAAAAGCTCGGAAAGAACTTCGAGTTTCGATTCCAGAACTAATTATAATAATATGCAACTACAAGTACGGAACCCGAATGGACAAATCCGACTCGCACATGCCCTTTTTCTAACATGTAAACAATAGCACATAATAGATACCACAAGTAATAAGATAATCATATATCTCGGGCTTTTTATCTATATTTTTAAGATATATGCAATTCCGCAGTAAATTAATCTGATCATGAATCTATCTCGTAAAGTTTACTGTATCAGAACATAAAATTATGTGTTTATGATATTACATTACACATCTTTGAATATTTTCTATTCCAAAACTTTCCTCTCTCATCATCAATCATACTTAGATAAGATTGACGTAAACTGCAAATAAAGTCCCTTGCGTAGTTTAAGGGTCTGGGTAGTGAGGTTGAGGCTAGATGGGGGGTCAGGTGGCATTAATTACATTACACCAATCTAGATAGGAAATTAATAAATGGTATAAGAGAGAGGTTGGATCCGAATCAGTTAGATTTGATAGTCCAACTGCTTTTTTCCCCTAAATTGTCTACAATCTGGGAATTCTGGGATATCGTTAACCAAACATCCTGCAATACATATTAAGCTACATTTAACTTCCCTGTTTCAAATAACAATACATTGTATTGTTGTACGTTGTTGACGCCATTAGTCTAGTGGTTTAAATACCGGGCCCAAAACTCGGGTCCCGGGTTCGATCCATGAGTCGGGTTAAAAAGTTTAAAATTGCTCAGGTTTGTGATCTGGTGATTATGTCTGTTCCCATCATTGCTGTGGGAACTTGAATTCAATGATGGAGGCCTTAACCTTGCAGTGGGATGATTATATAAAAATTTTACATTTGTTTTAAATGTGTAATCTCTCTACTACAATTATCTTAGGATGCATCCTTAAGTAACCCTCAATCTGACCTTTCATTTGAACACAAAGCTGTATCTCCGGACCCGTTGATAACCTTTAGGGCAACTACCTTCGTATTGAAAGTAAACATGCGTCACAATTATAAATAACTATAATAATCATTTACTTTTACTGTTCGTAATGTAGGTAATGGTTGGTAGGTTATTGTTGAGAGATAAAAGGAACCCAAGTCTCCTTTGGTACTTATAGTAATTGCACCAAACTTTATCTTCCAATGGGTGTTAGTATCTTCTCTCCATTATTGTGATTGCCAACCCGGTTGACAAACATTGTGATTATGGCAAAAAAAAAGTCACAGACTAAAATCATCCCACTGCAGGGAAATGCCTCCATCATTGAATTCAAGCTACCACAGCAATGATGGGTGTACTGGCATAATCACCACGTTTGCCAAATGCTGGTTGGCGATACAAACCCGAGCAAAGTTCGAAAATTCGAAACTTTTTGTTGCCTCACCCGGGATTCGAACCTGAGACCCCGAGATCTTGGCCCGGTATTTAAACCACTAGACCAACGGGGCGTTATTATGGCAAAATCGTCCTTTATCAGTAAAATCAGCTAAACTTGTACTCATTTTGTTTTTATTAAACCTGCTGTTTAGATATTTGTAATTGTTGATTTTGTTTGTGCCTTTTGGTTATTTGACCTTGAAATGCATTAATTTCACATAAATATTTATTAATTTTTACTTTACATAATAACCATAGAAATACATCTAAACAGTCTTATTATTTTAGGCATACACAGGTACTTTTTTTAACTATCGTAGAGATATACATTAAATGAACTATAGCAAGATTCAAATGATTTTGCGGAGCTGTAAGTCAGTTAAGTTTTGGCAATGATTGTAAATGTTTCATTGAATGATCCAAAAAAAACTGTTTGTTTATGTGTACCTACATGTAATTCAAAAAATGCCATGATACACACATCTCAGATGGTTTTAATAAGAAAGTAGGTAGATATGGGAAGCAAAATAAACCTGGGCTGGAAGTCCAATCCACTGCACTGAGTTCTATGTCAGCTACAGACTACCACATCAAAACTATAAATAAAAAGTGTTTTAAGTCACTACAAAAAAGTTTGTTACGAAAGTTTGTTCTAGGCGAAAAGATATTGCGAACCTGATAAAGCCTAAGCTACAGATAATTAAACATTGTGCAAAATATCAAGCGGTCAGACTGTTCAATAAATTGCCAAATGTTTTAAAATGCATTACAAATGTGATCCACTTTAAAAGCAGATTAAAGTCATATCTTCTGAAAAATTGTTTTTATAGTGTAGAAGAATATGTTAATGCTAATTGAAATAAATGATGTTATTATTAGACTGGCTATAAGATAAAATATAGTTAAATAACTGTTCTCCTTTTTGTAATGTTGATTTTATGTAATTTTTTATTTACGACATATTTGTTTATTGTATTTTTTTTATTTTGACATATTTTATATTATTCAATTTTTTTTATTTTGATGTAGACTTTTAATTTCGTAATATTGCATGAATGATACTGTTATTTTTAATCTTATTGTTTTAACTTGTAATTTCCAACACAATGTATTTTGTTATTAATGGAATAAAGAATTGAATTGAAATTGAATTGAATTTGTACAAGCCAACACTGCTATTTTAGAATGAATGTGTAATGAAATGTCGTTGGTAAATCTTTTTCAATAAATAAAAAAAAAGATGATTACAATTTACTTATGTAATACTTGAAATCATTTTTATGTTACAAAACTGATATTGATAGAATGTTTCATTCATTAGCCTCATAGTTGACAAAGTACGGTTTTTCCCCCAGATAACTCATTATAATTAAGCTAGCTAATTAGCAATGAATAAACAATATGAGATAAAATTTTGTTTTATTAAACGACACATAAATCAAATGTTTCATTTTGTTATTGCTACAAAATTTTTTTAATATTTATTTTAGCTATTGCAGAACTTATCTTTCTATGGGTAACGCAAGAGACAATTTCAGGTGTACTACCACAAGAGACAGGCATTAGCATCTGCCCTAGACCACTGGGCCCTTATTCTGCTATTTCAATTGCAGTTCAATCATGATTGAATTGGGTGATTAAAGCCTTTAGCCCATACTAGTGTCAAAAACCTGCTATTCAATTACAATTGTTATACGTTTTGGTCAGTAGAATTAGTTGCCTTGTTAAACTGCGATTGCCACCCGTCTGAGAGGCCTTTATCTAGCAGTGGGTTTAAGTGGGCTAGTGACAATAAAATGAAAAATATCATTAAGATATTTAGTTAAAGTAATTTATCTTTACTTTCCATAATAATTTTACTGCCACCTGAAGTTTATCTGATGAGATGGATCAGATTTATTTATTTAATAAATACAACCAGATTGTAATGAGCGAGTCAAAACTTACTTTGTATTTGTGCAATGAAGGGTAAAAGACCTTTTCATTAACAATTGCAAAGTTTCACTTAAATACCAACAACAACCAAATTAATAAAAATAATTGTGTAATTATTTATTACTACCAAACATTCCTTGCTTTTCCGTGCAACTGAAATGATGCCATCTGATGAATATCCGTTACAAACAATAATAGAACAAGACAAACGTGTGGGAAGGGTAACCAAAAACCAGTATTTACCCACAAATACATTTATAACTACAACAAGTACCCATCCATACAATTCTGTAATGATTGCGAAATTGGAGGTAGCCGCATAATTTTGTAAACACATCAAAGTTGTTAAACTAATTGCTTCCTAGTAGAAAAGTAGTTAGCAATAAGGCTGAAACACTTACCGATCTAAATGAAAACTTAATCTAATTAAAACATCAAACTCCAATGGATGTTTCTACACTGACGCACTTGCACGAAACTTTCCAACCTCATTAGACTAGGCGGTATATTATAATGAATTATTGTTTTTACAATGCACAATGCATTGTAACGATAAATGAAATTAGCACAAGGAGAGGAAAACAAAAAGTAAGCAACTAGCGTACTCCGCAATACGCAAACACAAGTCTGACAGATGTCAGTTTGACTGACAGTGACAACAACAGGTGGCATTGCAGGTGACCGTAGGGATACCACTGTTTAAATAAAAATGTTACTAATTAGTCACTGCGTTTTGAACTACTGTCAATTTCCCATATTTAAAAATAATTTTTAACACAGTTCATTGTGGATATCAGTTCATGTTTTAGAGCTAATTTAAGTTTTTTGTTTGCTTATACCCTTACAGGGTTTTGTTACAATTATTTTGTAAACAAATTGCAGTAATTAAAAGAAAATTGGCTTTAGACTGATGAAACTTAATCATCACAATTAATAAAAACGATAAACACCAGAAAGAAAACGTTTCACATAATTGAGAACGTATTTAATTTATTTTTTTATTGTACGTGTATCGAAAAAGCTATCTTGGTCCAACTTCAAACTTCACTGCTGCAACTTGCAGAAATAAGTTTCTTTTTTGGAAACAATGATTGCTTTAAAAAAAAAAATCCATTGTACAACACAAGTAAACAAATAGTAGAAATTGAATAATGATGGCAACATTATCAGAATGAATTTCAAATACGTTTCGTTCGCAATAACATTGCAAAAAAAAGGTAGTTCGCCAATAAATACTAACTCGCTAAAATAACAAAAACATACTTGGAAATTCATCATCATCATCATCATCAGCCTATCACAGTCCACTGCTGGACATAAGCCTCTCCAATTGCACGCCACTTCTAAGTCGATTCTCGGCTTCTCGCATCCAGCTCCTGCCAGCCACCTTGCGCAAATCATCACTCCACCTAGCCTGAGGGCGTCCTACACTACGTTTGTCGAGACGTGGTCTCCACTCTTAGAACTCGTTTACCCCAGCGGTTGTCGGTTCTGCGGCTAATATGGCTAGCCCACTGCCACTTCAGCTTGCTAATCCGGTGGGCTATGTTGGTAACTTTAGTTCTCTGCTGGATCACCTCATTTCTGATTTTATCCCTAAGAAAAACTCCGAGCATAGCTCTTTCCATAGCCCGCTGAGCGACTTTGAACTTGTGGACTAGCCGTACCGTCAGTGTCCACGTTTCGGCTCCGTATGTCATGAACTCATGACGGGTAGGACGCACTGATTGAAGACTTTCGTCTTGAGGCATTGTGGGATCGACGATGAGAAGACTCGGCGTAGTTTCCCAAATGCTGCCCAACCCAACTGAATTCTTCTGTTCACCTCATCCTCAAAGTTGTTTCTACCTAACTGCAATGTCTGCCCGAGGTACACGTATTTCTGAACAACTTCGAGGACGGCGCCGTGCATCGCAATTGGTTGCGGTAGTACGTGTTCATTGAACATAACCTTGGTTTTATCCAGGTTCATCCGCAAGCCGATGCGCACAGAAGAGCCAGCCAGGTCATTCAGCATCTGTTGTAGGTCCTGCAGCGTTTCTGCCATAATGACGAAGTCGTCTGCAAATCGCAAGTGAGACATGTATTCGCCATTGATGTTGATGCCTCGTCCTTTCCAGTGCAGCGTCTTGAACATATCCTCCATTGCATTTGTGAACAATTTCGGGGTATAGACGTCCCCTTGTCTCACTCCTCGATGCAACGGTATAGGTTTTGTTTGCTGATTCTGTACTTGGACGGACATGGTGGCGGCTTCGTAGAGACATCTCATCACTTGCACGTACCGCCAATATACTTGGCAACGCTACAGGGACTCCAGAACGGACCAGATCTCTATCGAGTCGAAGGCTTTCTCATAGTCCACGAATGCTAGACACAAGGGCTGATTGTACTTTTCGGTCTTCTGTATAATCTGCCGCACTGTGTGGATGTGGTCTATGGTGCCGTATCCGCTCCGAAATTCAGCCTGTTCCGGTGGTTGGAATTCGTCAAGTCTTCGCGCAAGGCGGTTCATGACGACTCTTGAAAACAGCTTATAGACGTGGCTTAGAAGGGAAATGGGTCGATAGTTCTTCAGCAGGGTCTTATCTCCTTTTTTGAAGAACAGGACGACAACACTCTTACTACACGAAATTACTTAGAACAAAAACGTAGTGATTACTTGCTCAGTGCAAAAAACTACATACACTTTCACTGTCGGTTAACATAAATAGAAAACTATTCGGAAGAATTCACTTCTTAATAAAAAACGTGTCAAATTTCAGCCGACAAAAAAAAACAAGCAGCTTTTTGGAAATACATAATAACCTAGTTACTCAAGATTTAAAACAATTCTGGTAGGTAGGTAATAGCTACTAAGTTTTGTTCAAAAAATACTGTTTTCTTATTTTTACCTATCCTGTACCTAGTTATTTGGGTTAAAGGTAGCTATAACCTAACCTTACCTAACTAATTTCATTTTGTTCGTTGCATACCTAATTTAAAAAACAAATTAAGTTACGTGCTTATTGACGAAGTGAAGCGAAGCGCTCATAGCCCAATGCTAAGAAGCATTCTCTGTCAGTGTTCAGTCTCTGTCACTAATGTTAAGCAACGCTGGGAGTGGTCACTAGTTGGATAGGTGATCGTTAGTGGCATCATACCACAGAACATTCTGTGCATCATACCATGAGCGCTCCCGTGATTCGGAGGGCATGTCAAGCCGTTAAGCCCTGTTGGAGGAGGTCTTCGGGAGGCTTCAGAAACGTCCAACGGCGGGGGTGAGGTTGCCACAGCGTCGCCCTCGCCGTCCATCAACCCGCACTAGGCCAGCGTGGTGGAACTAAGGCCTTAACCCCTTTTCATAAAAATAAGAGAGACCCGTGCTCAACAGTGAGCGAAATGGGTTGTTACTTTACTTTACTATGCGCTCATTAACTGTATGTCACTGCACAATAAGACGCTACTGTACGTATCCTTCTAGTTTCTCCTTTCTTTAGCCTCTTACGACAACCATAGGAAGAGGAAAAGTTGTGCTATTTTATTTTGGGCTAGACCACACGCCGATTATTTTAGGTAGGTACTATATTATTAACAAGAAGGTAAGTGTAATAAAGTACTTAATCTAAAAAACTGTAACTCGACAACTAAAATGAAATGTGTTTTAAAATTTACTGTATTTAACATTTTTGATTTTGAATTTTTTCTTCTTTCATTTGATAATCCACTCGTTATGACTGCATACTTTTTTTTTAATCACCCCAATATATTGTAGCATTCGCCATGTAGGTACTTGGCTTTTTTTAACAAAATCTATATTATGTTACGCGGACTATAAAAAGGAATCGATTGATACCACATTCACCAAAATAAGCCACAGTTTAGTTTAGTTTAGTGGTTTAGCCACAAAATTTGTTACGAGTACAATACATAGACAGCTAAAATCATAACCCTTCCTGTTGGCTTTGCCGAAGTCGGGTAAAAAGTAAGTAGTAACGGCCTATAATAACCCCTGTAGGGCAATTTTTTTTATTTATTTATTTTATTTTATTTATTAGGACAACCAACAAGACAAAGACAAAATAAGAACAATTGGTAAGATACGAGTAGATTAAGGTTTTAAACTATGTGCCGTCTTACGGCAATTTCCAATAACCTATCTATCTTCAGTTTTGGCATATCGGAGATAGAATCCAACTTCTGTCTTTGTTTCTCTGGACGGCAAAAACAGAGATAGAAAATGTTTCCTATCTCCGATATGCCAAAACGGAAGATAGATAGGTTATTGGAACCGGCCGTTAATTACAGGTCGCCCCGGCATGCAAATAATAATAATTATAGACAACATTATAAATTAAACTTAAAAGTATGTTACAGCTGTTCTTGCCATCTCAACCGTCATGTTATGTTTTCGAGATGAAAAAAAAATAAAAAACCCTTGGTTAGACAGATGCTTGGGTAAAGGAAGACAATAATTTCCTCTTAAATTTTCCTGCTGACTTTGCAAATATATCGATATCACATTCTTTGCTTAGTTTATTGTACTGTCTAAGCAGTCTATTTATAATAAAAATAAAATAAAACAAATTTATTTCAGACTTTAGGGTCCATATTTAACAATAAAGAATTACTCGTAATTTACAAAATTTCATTCATATATCTGCCCCAGTCTGGGGCGCCGGGCGCACACATTAAAATTTGTGATTTTACCCAATGCTGCAGAAGGGGGCAGTCCGGTTGTCGCTCAACACGCTCAGGATGGAGTTGGCAAAACACGCAAAGGCATAAGCTCCATCATCGAATACAAGTTACCACAGCAATGAAGGGTGATATTATTATTCGAATAATTTAATCGTATGTTCACGTTTTTACGGTTCTCGGTTACATTACGCTATTGATGAGAGCGAGATGAGAATCGAACCCGGGACCGCACCACTACATCAAACGGGTCGTTAAAGGCTTAAACTATTGTCTTACAAAATTTTATATAAATCTGTTCAGCGGTTAAGGTGTGAAGCAGTAACAGACAGACATAGGGACGGACACACTTTCGCATTTAGGTATATTTATAAATATTAATAAATAAATAAATATTTTTTCAGACACGCCACACTGCGCCACACAGAGCCATCTAGTCCCAAACTAAGCTGCTACTACGATGCTTGTCGTATTTTGTAAATATATACTTATAATACATAAAAAACACTTAGACCAGTACAAACAGACATGTTCATGCACACAAACATTTGTACTGTGCGGGGATCGAACCCGTGACTCATTGCTCAGAAGCAGCGTTTACTACCTACCACTGATCCAAATGGTCGTCCAATATGAGTGTTTTATATTCAAGAACCTTATTTACGAAAGAAATAATCGTAAACTAGCTTGTCACCTGCGGCTCTGCCCGTGTGAACACTTTATATTGCGCGTGCGGAAACTTGTGCCCAACAGTGGGATACCAAATAGCCTATGTTACTTCTGATACTTCCAAGAATATGTGTACAAAGTTTTATGATGAACGGTCAAGTAGTTTTTGCGTAAAAACGTAACAAACAAACGCTTCAAACCCCAAGCGACAACCGGTTGTCGCGATAACAATTGATTTTAATTGTGTCTGGAAGAACGCACGATCAAGGGATTAAATTTACATTTTTAATAGTATCAGTAAGAATTTTTGTTAGAAAACATATGGGGTGATGGGATCTACCTCCTAGTGGTCCACCCTGGGCAACGGCATCTTTGGTCGGAGTCCAGCGTCAAACAGTTTTTCTGTGTTCCGCTGGTGTGTGGGAGAACCACAGGGGAGAACCAGTACCTCTGGGTAAGCTCGCTCCATCTTAGGCTTCTTCTTACCCGTATAGTTAAGTATGTAGCAAGAGCAAGCCCATTATTTATAAAAAAAAAAACCTACAAACTATGAATAATACAAAGTATACTATTGGGTTACAAGGTACTTAAGGAACTTAAATAAAATTGATAATTAAATAGAAAACGTATGTACCTACCTGGAGTAAGTACTACTTACTATCTTTACTAGGATACTTTAGTTAGGTAGGTATATGATGAAGATCAAAATGTGTTGTATGTAATTCAAAATGATGGATGATCGTAGATAGGTACTTTACACGAAAAAAATTTCTTAAACAAAGCTTGTCACTTTCTGTACTAAAAATATGATTAGTAAAGAAACTTTACAATAAAATTAGCGGACAGGTGTATCAATTATAATGATTTTTTTAGGTAATTTATCATTATAAAGTTTATTAAGACAAAAACGTAACTTTTAACTCTACCAGTCAGCGTACAGCGCCACCCGCCCCCTAAATTCGGAACTAAACACAGATACGAACCATTAGGATACCGGCCGATGTCAAAGCTTGACCTAAATCCCTCGTACAGTAAAAATAGCTGTCGACAATAGCTCAAACACTATTTTTAGTGCGTATCTTCAAATCTTAAAGCATACAGTCTCAATCTTATCTAGTTTGTTTTCACAGTGACAGAGTGTTGTGCGTGAGACTAAGTCGCGCAACCGACGTTTTACACCTCACAAAATCAATATCAAAGCGTCCTGTACTCAGTGCCGAGTTGTTTTCCATCGACGTCAGTGCCCGCTTAGTCCGCTAGCGTTTTTATTTGAAAGGGAACATGGTAAATTAATAATGGAAACTACAGTTAAGAGGTATATTAGGAGTGAATCTGCGAGCTGCGCGCATATGGTCGAAGAGACGACTGCTAACTGTAGGAAAAGCGCCGACCCTCACGAAAAGCTGAAGGCGTTACTGAACTCTCCTGAGGAGGACACAGATGATTCGTTGCCTCCGACCGATGCTCCTAAATTCGGGACTGTGATACATAATAGAATTTTTGTTGGGGGTTTTTCATTGACCACTACCGATGAAGATTTGTGGAAGTTTTTCTCTGGTTTCGCCACAGTGACCGCTGCGCGTGTGATTTATGATAGAGCTGGTGTGTCCAAGTGCTACGGGTTCGTCACATTCGCCAGCCCGAGAGTGGCGAGGCTCATCGTTAAACAGGTGAGTCCTTTGTCTTCTATGTACCATTGAGACCTTTGACATTTCAGCTATATCATTATTCTGTCTCTTTCGTTGATGCTGTGAAAAATAGAGATGAAATATACGTTAAACTTTGAAAGATTAACGGTTCTGATGATCATGTGATTTATTTTTATCATTAAAAATAAGTCATTGACGTTTTGTTATTTATGTTTTTGATATTCAAAATAAATAAAATACTACATAACAGTAGCATTTAGTTCGTTACAAAGACTGTTTTAGGTAAGTACACATTTTTATCTTAAACTATCGAAAGTAAGATAAGATTTCACACATCTTTTATCGCAAGTCTTTTGTGTCTCCAAAAATTATCACAGAACAAATAAATGGTGCATTAGTAGGGAGTTTATGGGAAATATGTGAGATACAATGACGAGGAAATCTTTAACAACCTTGACACAGTTGATTTCTGGGTCAGAAATTTGAATGGCGTAAGGTTGGGCTTTTCAATGCGTGCTTTAGTTGAAATGTGATGGAATTTTGTGGGAAATACTGCAAATTATGAAGGAAAATTTACGCATAATATAGTTTGGCTTGCTGTGAATTTACTACCATTAGTTATAGCGCATATTACGTTAGCCAGGTTTGGTTTATGTGCCTTTTTGTTGAGTAATACGTAAACAAAAAGTAAACGTAGGCACATTGGCTTACAGCAGGATTTCTCGTATTGATTCCGACAACGCACAGTGTTTTGGCAGCACAATGGTTAAAGAAGGTTGTGGCCTGTGGGTTCGACTTCCACCTGAGGCAGTCGAAATTATAATCCGAAAGTGATGAATGATGAATGAGAGAAGTTACTAAGTATTAAATTTTTTGATGCAATAGAATTTGCTATTAGTGTGAATTGTGAAAAGAAAATTCCTGCCTAAGGTAGGAATCGAACGCACAACCGTCCGCTTATCAGGCGACTGCTCTAATCAATGAGCTACCATTAGATTTGTTTTGTTAAATTGTTTTTTAACAGTGGACGTAGATAAAAAGTAAGTATTAGATTCCCAATCCATATTAAAATGAAACGTCAACACGTCTTCGATAGAATATGAGTACCTACTTTGACAACGCCCCGTTGGTCTAGTGGTTTAAATACCGGGCCAAGATCTCGGGGTCTCAGGTTTCATCCCTGAGTCGGGAAAGAAAATTTTCCGAACATTGCTCGGGTTTGTGATCAACAACTCGCATTTGGCAAGCGTGGTGATTATGCCTGTACCCATCATTGTTGTGGTAACTTGAATTCAATGATGGAGGCCTTTCCCTGCAGTGGGATGATTATGGGCCACAGCTGCAGCAGTGATGATAGGCCAGGCCTATATTTTGGGCCATTATGCAGGAAGGAATTTTTAACTATGGGTAAACTCTGTTCGAGTCTACATTCGTGACATGATAGAGTTTAAATAAGATTTGCTAATAAATCAGGGTACAATCATCAAAAAAGTTCAGGCCCACAAAGTAATGCGTTTTCATACAAATTCAACACAATAGTATACAATTAATATTAATAATATTGACTGTTTGTGCCAAAATAAATTAAAAAAAAAAAATAATAATAATAAAATCGTAGTACACGTAAAAAGTGGTGTGTGTAAAGATCGTTTGTCAGTTATTTTTATAAAGAAACTATTTTTTTAGTTACATCTTCTAGCCAATATTATATCGGTAAAAAATTCATTGAATTGCAATAGTTTTTGAGTGATGCTCGTACAAACATACGGACAGACAGATAAACAAACTTAAAACTGTGGTACCATGTATTCCGTTATGCATTACGTAGTATGCTAGTTTTACTTCAACATAAAATTGTTACTAGGCATGGCTGTTATTTTATATTTACGATTTTAAAAAAAAATACAAAGACATTATGTTGATTAACCTTTTTATTTTTCGTCGATAAAAACCGTATGTTTTTGGTCTTTAAGGAAAATTCGATGATTCACTCAGCAACAAAATGTCTTTTTTCAATTTCAATTTTCATGTCATTTCCGTACTCGTCTAAAAAGTGTCTTCCACCCTTTCTTCTTGACCGAACAAAAATCTAAAAACCGTGCTTGAAGCTTTCGTGGGAGCTTTGACAACTTTACAAATATCTACAGACTGTCTCCGAAAGCTCTCGACTGGAGTGTCTCGGAATTCCCCGACCCTTGAGTATAGGGTTGACACCAGTTGACACGGAAGTACAAAGGTTTTAAAAATAGCTACCGTTGTAGTGATCCTTGGGGGAGGTCTATGTCCAGCAGTGGGTGTCTGTGGTGATGATGATAATGTGAAAACAAACTTCTTAGTATACAAGGATCTACGGGTACTGCGGGTTCGAGTCCGTCGTATTGCCGAAAAATGTACTCTGGGCAGTGCCTGCGACCTACATCCGATGCTAACCTTCAAATCAAATCAAATTTTTCATCAAATTCTTTAGTAGGTACCATAATAGCCTTCCCTGCGTAACCATATTAAAAATGATCCTACTAAATTCGCTTTCGAAATAGTTGCAGTCCTTGGTAGACCAAGATCGAAGACTCCCGAAAAAATAATAATTAAGGAATTGTTTATTTTTAATTACTGAACACCTGTAAAAAATTCATCATGCAAATACATAATATTATTGATTTGATTTGATTTGAAAAAAAACCTAGGTGTTTTAGTAGTTTTTACTACTATCGCATACAGATTAACTACGAAATCACTTCAGGTTAACTCATTTGTTAGTTCGTAAAGCTGTATTTATTTGGTTTTAACACGTGGTCTTTAAGAATGATTGTTATCCAATGTTCCGTGCTCTATAAGTAGGTAAAACACGTTTTATTTGCTTGAAAATATATTTATCAGTAAATGATGTAGGTATAGACTTAATGAAATCGTTATCAGTCTTAACATAGGCCAAAAGGAAGACTTGGCTATAACACGCTTACTCAATAAAATCAAAAAGGAAACTGAAACAAACATTAGAATTAACTAACAATAAATAAAAAAAAAACAAAATATATAATTAGGCTCTGCGCACCACGATGACATGTATATCACAGCAGTCTTGTAGGAACAATCCATCAGGCCAGCACATAATTGCTAGAACGGTGTTGGAGCTATCCCGTACTCTGCGCACCAGCGACGCGCACCGCTTGCGCACGCTCGCGTTGAAGCAGTCCACGTGCGCCGACCATGACCACAAAAAGCTGTTAAGTTTTCGAAACGTAAGGATAACATCAAAATATTATATACGAGTAAAACACTAATGATTTTGACTGAAATCCAATCGATATATCTTTTTTATAATATAAATATATTTTTCTTAAATCTGTTTCTTAGAAATCACTCATATTATTTCATCTGTCAATTTCGTATGTTTCACCAAATACATTTCACTCTTATGCGTACTAAGGCTTTGTCATCGGGTTTCGTCGGCACCGTTTCAGTACCTACGGAACCCTAAAACGTACTTATCCCGGCTATGGACAGCCCTGTTCAAATAGGAGATTCAACAACCTCTCACTCCGGCGAGGACACTCCACGATTCTTTAGCGTTTTCCAACCTCTGAGAGGTTTTCAAAATCCAATAGAATTTTTCGGGGAGTCAGATACTTTGTTTCTGCGTTTAAATAATGGTTTTTACATGGATTTTGAGTCTTGTATTATATTTATACAATTTATAATCAAACTCAATTTCTCTCAAACTCAATATATATTAACATTTTATGCTTGCTCGAATATGACACAAGTTTACGAATTAGATAGTAAATAGGTATATAACGCCCCGTTGGTCTAGTGGTTTAAATACCGGACCAAGATCTCGGGGTCCCGGGTTCGATCCCGGGGTCGGGCAACCAAAAGTTTCGAATTTTTTGAACATTGCTCGTGTTTATGATCATCAACCCGCATTTGGCAAGCGTGGTGATTATGCCAGTACCCATCATTGCTATAGTAACTTGAATTCAATGCTGGAGGCCTTTTCCCTGCAGTGGGATGATTATAGGCTGTTACTTTCGGTAAGTAAAGTTAGTAAAAATAAATAAATACTTATCATGAACTGTATAAAAAGTATAGTTAGTGCGTTGAAGCAAAATAAGGGAAGAAAATGAGATTAACAGCCTTTAGAAACGTAATTAAATAAAATAATTTACACAAAAAATTAACTTAACACGAATCATGAAGCCACCATCCCCCAAGAGGCACTCGGGTGCCACGATAACAATTGTGTCTGGAATAACTCACGATCGAGGGATTCCCTGAGTTCCCAAAATTCATTATGTATTAACTGAGTCAGAAGAAAATTTCTTTCTTACTTACATTGACTTCAGAAACACCTTATTTGACGAACACTCGTACACACACGTACTTGGTGGTAGTGAACACTATCTTCTGCTGATCCGTGGGTCGCGGGTTAAATTCCCGCACTGTATAAAAACTTGTGGCCATAAAAATGTCTGCGTATTCTATGTATCTATACTTAATATTATAAAGCTGAAGAGTTTGTTTGTTTGTTTGTTTGTTTGTTTGTTTGTTTGAACGCGCTAATCTCAGGAAGCACTGGTTCGATTTGAAAAAATATTTTTGGTTGGATAGTCCATTTATTGAGGAAGGCTTTAGGCTATATAACATCACGCTGCAACCAATAGGAGCGAAGCAGCAGTGAAAAATGTTGCGAAAACGGGGAAAATTATTCATATCATTTGACGCGGACGAAGTCGCGGGCAACAGCTAGTACTTAATAAGTGTATATTTACAAAAATGTATATAAGTAAGTTTCTCGGTTATTAGGGACTCATAGTTTAAGCTTCATCATCATCATCATCAGCCTATCGCAGTGGCCTGCTGGACATAGGCCTCTCCAGTTGCACGCCACTTAGGTCGATCCTCGGCTTCTCGCATCCAGCTCCTGCCAGACATCTTGCGCAAGTTTAAGCTTAGTAGTAGTACTTTAGTATTATCTTATCTGTGGTAGTAGCTTAATTTGGAACTATAATCTTGGTACTTAAGACTTAAGCACTTAATACTTGCCACACAGTGCAGTGTGGCAAGTATTAAGTATAAAAAAAACCTTGTAATACGCCTAAATGCGTTTGATTCCTCACGTGTCGGGTAAAAAGGTACAATAAATCTCTAGGACCTTTTCAACCGAACGAATTGTTCCACACAAAGGTTCCGTGAGTTATAGCAAAGACGTTCCGCATAGCTGACAGCGTTCCAAATCGGAACGTCGCAATTTCTAGTCACGTTCGTACTTTAGCATGCTGCTGATGAAAGATTAATAAATAATCTCGGAAAGGATCAGATTTGAGTGAGGAAATATTTGATAGAGTTAGAAGGAAAAGCATCACCCCTTCCCTTGTTAGGTATGGGTGTCGTAAGAGGCGACTAAAAGAGTACTGCCAGAAGGAGAAGGGCAGCAGCGTCTTCTCGCCACCATTCGCCAAACTGCGATCGCCAATATAAACAGTATAGAATAAGAGTACTCTATCTATAATCATCCCACTGCAGGGCAAAGGCCTCCATCATTGAAGTCAAGTTACCACAATGATAGGTACAGGCATAATCAGTACGTGTTTGCCAAATGCGGGTTGGTGATTACGTAATACCTGAGCAATGTTTGAAAATTCGAAACTTTTGTTGCCCGACCCGGGGTCCGAACCTAGGACCCCGAGATCTTGGCCCGGTATTTAAACCACTGGACCATCTAGAAAATGTAAACTTTATTGACCTATCCGGAAATCGTACCCGGAACATTCACGAAGCCTTGAAAACTCGTTGCCGTTCCACCTTATGTAAAGCCCGAAAATTAAGTTTCCTTTCAATTATTTGTTAAAATATACAAGTGCTGTCTTTACACAGAAAGAATCTATCTCGAATTCTGTAATTTGTTTTGTAATCTTTACTGATTTCTAAATGCGAAAGTCACCCTGTCTACCTGTCTGTCATGCTTTCACGCCTAAATTGCCAATCCGTCGAACGTCCGTACTAAGATAGATAAGAACTTGAAAAAGAACATAAATTATGATGTTTTGTATGCGATATAACATGTAATTCAAACGGTAAAAACCTAGTTACTTATACATTTCTGGTTTTCTCACTGACCTATTAGTTAAATCTACATCAAATGCAGAGGTCGATACTTCCAGACAAAATAAAAACAATTTGTTATTACTTTGCGTGCGACACTTTCATTTGATAAAATGTTGTTACACAAAAAGTATACTTAAATCTATAAAAATAAAGTCGAAAATAGGACCTTTTGTTATCGATAAGGAAATATGCTGCCTAATATCCTGGTGGAAGTAATTTAAAATGGAATAGAATTTGTGCTGCCAGGTATTATTTATTGAAGTCCATTATTATCGCTGATCATCTAGATTGAGATTGATAGGTAAGCATTATACAGAGTGTATACAAATTGGTAGTTACCTTGATATATGGGTTATTTTTTACTTGCCATAAATTTAATAGCACTACCGTTTCTTTTTGAATGGGCGATGAGATGCTAAGCAGATAGAGTAGCAGTATCGTCTTCTCGCCACCATTGGTCAAACAGCATTAGTCAATATAGATATTACAAGGTTTCTCAAACTTTTTGCACTACGAACCCTAGTTGAAGTTTCTAGATAGCGAGCAACTTAACTTACTAATGAACCTAACCCCTAAAGAAAAAAATTACATGGGTTAAAAAAAAGGTTTTTAATTTCAATACAGTGCCAAAATAAGTGTCTATTTGACACAATGTCATGAGTGGTTTCTTGTCGCAAATTCAGTAAAATTTTAGAATATTTTTGAACAATTTAAACATTGATTCTGGCCCTGTATCAAGACAATTTCTGTGTTTTTATTTTATTTTATTTCATTTGTTTCCCTCACGGCCTGCTAGATAACAAGCAACTATTACGTTAATTTTGTCGCAAACCCCCCTACCGTCAAATTTCCAATCTCTAGGAATTTGTGTATCACATGTACTTTGAGGAACCCTGGTACAGAATATTGAAAATCATCCTTCCCACTGGTGACATCTTGGAAACTTGTCGCCACTGCGAAGGTTATTATAATATCCAACTATTTGACTTTCACTCCTGGCAATTAGTAACATTCCACACCTGGGTATGTTCACCATCGCAATTTATACTGAACCCTTAAAATCGGTCCCATGGTCCCCGCAACATTCAGTGTGGACATATCACAACAAGAACAAACATATAACAACAATTTTAAAGTAAATGTGTATCCCATTTTGGTTGGTGTTGTATTTCTTTAAATAACAAATAAGATAATATTGTTTGCAGGACTGTTAACCTGATATCAAATAGTTTATCTACGAGATCTATACTAATATTATAAAGCTGAAGAGTTTGTTTGTTTGTTTGTTTGATTAAACGCGCTAATCTCTGGAAGTACTGGATCGAATTAAAAATTATTTTTGTGTTGGATAGTCCATTTATCGAGGAAGGCTTTAAGCTATATAAAATCACGCTGCGACCAACAGGAGCGAAGCATCAGTGAAAAATGTTGCAAAAATGATCGCGATCATAATAACAGAAATTGATGCGGACGAAGTCGCGGGCAACAGCTAGTTTTATTATAAAGGACCTCGGGCAAAAGAATACTTACACAGCCAAAAAATACAAAATCTGCATTTTGCGGTCATGCGTTTGACACGTCTACCATGATACTGCTACGAGTAGGATAACATATAAAGTTTTAATACTGATATAAAGAACTTTTGTTAATTGGAGTATTTGGTAAAGTAGACTGAGTACCTACTCATGATTTAACTGATTAAATCTGGCTGTTCTAGCCTACTTGTGTCGACCCAGTTATTCCGGGAGTGAAAGGGCCTCTAATTATAAGGGGAGTGATTGTACATTATTAAAAATATTTCGTCTGCGACAAAATTGATGAATGCCGAGAATTTCAGATGAAATCTAAAGCTTTTGGGTACGCGATTTATGGAGCGAGTTTTTCGTACGCAAATTGGATTCGTTAACAAAGCCATGAAAGACTCGAAGAGCCAATCAACAAAAGTTTACTAGGTTACATTAACTGAAAATATGAAGAAAGATTTATCATAGCAAAGATGTGTACAGGCATAATCACCACGCTTGCCTAATGCGGGTTGGTGATCACAAATCCGAGCAATGTTCGAAAATTTGAAACACTGTTGCCCGACCCGGGGATCGAACCTAGGACTCCGAAATCTTGTCCTGGTACATAAACCAATAGGCCGGAATATTAATGTTGTATTTCTTAGGATAACATGGAAAAAGGTTAAAAGGCTGTCATGCGCCATTTGTATGAGAACCGAATGTCGCCGCTTGCGCTTAACTACACATAAACAAGTTCAAAAAACGCCAATCAACTTATTTTTGAAGTGAAAACTTCTTTAGCGGCGCTGAGCACTTTTTGTTGGATGGGTAAAAACTTCCAAACTCGCGTCAGGGTCACGTGATGCTGATCGAAAAAGCGTAAGATCGAGGGGAAGGGAGAGGAACTAGTATCTCCCACTCTTTCTACCGTGCCTGAGTGTGCTGTTTTCTATTATTTTTGAAGTGAAACTTCTTTATCGGCGTTGGAAAAAATTTACCGTCACGTTTTGCGTCAAATTTTCGTCACATTTTTCGGTTACGCGCCATCTTTTTCTTGCCCCTACCACGGTTGGTTCAGACGATAGCAAAAAGGTAAAGGGAAATAATATTTAACCAATTTAACCAATTTAACCAATTTAACCAATTTAACCAATTTAACCAATTTAACCAATGTAACCAATTTAACCAATTTAACCAATTTAACCAATTTAACCAATTTAACCAATTTAACCAATGTAACCAATTTAACCAATTTAACCAATTTAACTAATTTAACCAATTTCTGGAAAGTTGCGTCAAATTTTCGTCACATTTTTCGGTTACGCGCCATCTTTTTCTTGCCCCTACCACGGTTGGTTCAGACGATTGCAAAAAGGTAAAGTGAAATAATATTTAACCAATTTAACCAATTTAACCAATTTAACCAATTTAACCAATTTAACCAACTTAACCAACTTAACCAACTTAACCAACTTAACCAACTTAACCAATTTAACCAATTTAACCAATTTAACCAATTTAACCAATTTAACCAATTTAACCAATTTAACCAATTTAACCAATTTAACCAATTTAACTAATTTAACCAATTTCTGGAAAGTTGCATGTAGATCATTTTTCGAAAAATAAGGCCATAAAGAAGTTTCACTTCTTACGTGTGTACACTAGTACACGCACAACTTTTTTGAAGTGAAAACTTCTTTAGCTGCGCTGAGCACTTTTTTGTTGGATGGGTAAAAACTTCCAAACTCGCGTCAGGGTCACGTGATGCTGATCGAAAAAGCGTAAGATCGAGGGGAAGGGAGAGGAACTAGTATCTCCCACTCTTTCTACCGTGCCTGAGTGTGCTGTTTTCTATTATTTTTGAAGTGAAACTTCTTTATCGGCGTTGGAAAAAATTTACCGTCACGTTTTGCGTCAAATTTTTGTCACATTTTTCGGTTACGCACCATCTTTTTCTTGCCCCTACCACGGTTGGTTCAGACGATAGCAAAAAGGTAAAGTGAAATAATATTTAACCAATTTAACCAATTTAACCAATTTAACCAACTTAACCAACTTAACCAACTTAACCAACTTAACCAACTTAACCAACTTAACCAACTTAACCAACTTAACCAACTTAACCAACTTAACCAATTTAACCAAATTAACCAATGTAACCAATTTAACCAATTTAACCAATGTAACCAATTTAACCAATTTAACCAATTTAACCAATGTAACCAATTTAACCAATTTAACCAATTTCTGGAAAGTTGCGTCAAATTTTCGTCACATTTTTCGGTTACGCGCCATCTTTTTCTTGCCCCTACCACGGTTGGTTCAGACGATAGCAAAAAGGTAAAGTGAAATAATATTTAACCAATTTAATCAATTTTACCAATTTAACCAATTTAACCAATTTAACCAATTTAACCAATTTAACCAACTTAACCAACTTAACCAACTTAACCAATTTAACCAATTTAACCAATTTAACCAATTTAACCAATTTAACCAACTTAACCAACTTAACTAACTTAACAAACTTAACCAATTTAACCAACTTAACCAACTTAACCAACTTTACCAACTTTACCAATTTAACCAACTTAACCAACTTAACCAATTTAATCAATTTTACCAATTTTACCAATTTAACCAATTTAACCAATTTAACCAACTTAACCAACTTAACCAACTTAACCAACTTAACCAACTTAACCAACTTAACCAACTTAACCAACTTAACCAACTTAACCAACTTAACCAATTTAACCAATTTAACTAATTTAACCAATTTAACCAATTTAACCAATGTAACCAATTTAACCAATTTAACCAATGTTACCAATTTAACCAATTTAACTAATTTAACTAATTTAACCAATTTCTGGAAAGTTGCATGTAGATCATTTTTTGAAAAATAAGGCCATAAAGAAGTTTCACTTCTTACGTGTGTACACTAGTACACGCACAACTTTTTTTTTTTGACATTGCGTGACCCTATTAGTTGTCTACCAATCACAGCGCTCACTTACAAGCATTTGCTAATTTGTTTATTTGTTTATTTGTATTTGTATATTATAACCTCTGTCGCGCGCCTGCCTCAACTACATCGCATTTCAAACTTTTTTCCATGTTCTGTGATATCTCATTACTAGCCTACATCAGTTACTATCGACAAAGGCTTCTGTAGAAGGATGATTTTTGGGTTGGTGATCACAATTTAGGTAATGGTGAAAAGGATGCGTTTGTTGCTTTTTCATCTAAGCGGTAATCCTTTAATCAACTCTTACGACACCCATAAAAAGAGAAAGGTGCCATTCTATTTACTGTTATTATTGTGCTGGCAACACACGGGCTTCTGAATTACCTGTTTCGTAACGCGGCTCTGCCCACCTGAACTACCTAAACGTTAAATCGCGTGGGCGTAACCCTTTGCGTACGAAATCAGGATTAATTCTGGAAAAAAAAAATCCGGTCAAGTGCGAGTCGGACTCGCGCACTGAGTGTTCCGTACCAACTTTAACTGAATAAGGGGTCCACTTACTTCCACTTAGCCAAAATACCACAATATTTAATCGACTGCAAAAATGACTTTGTTTTTCATGGTGTCTGTATAAAGGACAAAGTTAAATTTGCGGTTGTTAAAAGTGTGCTATCCCTCAAAAACTACCTGTTTGATCTCGTTCAAACCAATTTTGGTTGAAAGTATTTGTTAAGATCTACACTATGTATTTTTTTTCAAATTTTTTACTTGCTTAGTTTAAAAGTTTAAGGGGGGGGGGGGTACTATTTTACTACTTTGAAAGCGTCTATCTTCCAAATGTTAGACTTTTGGAAAAAATTGTTCTCTCCTCTATGTCATTTTAAAAGACCTATCCATAGATACTCCACACGCATAGGTTGGGTAAACAAAAAACATTTTGTTTTAGTTCAATGTATGGGAAGCCCCCATTAAATATCATTGTTTTTTATTTTTTGTATAAGAATCGTAAAGCGGTCAACAGGATACACCTACGTACCAAGTTTCAACTGTGTAATGCTAATACTTTCAGAATAAAATGGCTGTGACATACGGACGGACAGACAGACTAAACTTGTCGAAACTATAAGGGTTCCGTTTTTTGCCATTCGGCTACGGAACCCTTAAAAGGTTCACACTCAGTGGGATACATAAGATAATAATAATATTATTAATAATATTTCGTGAAAGCGTAATGGCGTTACTTAAGGATTTACCCCCGTATTTATAAACAAGTAAAAGTAATGACTTGAGAGAAAATTTGTATGCCTTAATCAAGAAATTACTAGAAGTTATAACTACCAAAAGTTTGCATTTTTAGCCAAATAATGTGACTATTAATGGTGACCAATTTCTTTCACTTAAGCAGTAGGTATGAACACTTTAAGTTATGACTTTCTTATGCAATAAGTAATTACTTCTTTATAAATACGGGGGTTAGTACTGTATTAAAATGTAATTTGAATACAGTCGTAGTTTATCATCAGTCAGCTTAGTTATTTACTTATTCGGTTTTTATGAGGTTTCACAGAGGGCAGTGAAAACTCGGGACTCAGTAACCGTCTGCAAAATGTTGATTAAAAGAGGCATCTCTGAATCACTGGAAGAACGAACAAACCATAGAAGGCTTCAATGTTACGATTTAATTTTTATGCTTTTTTCATTTTGTAATTTTATGTTACTTTATAACAAATATTAATTTATGCTAACATGCCAAACAACACATTTAAGCAACCTCAACAGCAAAAGCACAAATATCCTCAGATATTTTCTACTGCTCAATTAATATTATTATCTTCCAACCGATTTCGGCCATGGCGACAACTTCGACTCCTAATCACATAGGCGATGATGCGCACGAAGATGACTCACAAAGTCTATCTTCGCAACCAACTCTCGTGCGCAGTGGGGGCACGTTAGTTTGCCGTTTATATAATTGTAGGAAATGGCAGCAGGAGTACGGGCTTTCAACTGGTCGCGCTTAGTGTCGAGATCAGCTTGACGTTGCTTTTCGAAGTCGCGTACTTGGTTAAAAATAAGCCTGCGCCACTCAGGCCGCTGTGCAGCCAAATCCTCCCATTGAGACGGCTCAATGTTGCATCTTTTCATATGACGTTTCTGAACGTCTTTATACCTGAGGAGTTGACCGCCGCGTTTACGCTTGCCCTCCTCAAGTTCAGAGTGAAAGATGCGCTTCGCCACTCTCTCCTCCGTCATACGAGATACATAACCGCACCAGCGAAGCTGCCGACGCATAATATAAGCCTCGATGCCATCAACATTGGCACGTCGCAGTACCTTGGTATTACGCACGCGATCGGACCACTTGATATTCATAATTTTTCAGCTTAGTTACATTTCAGGTGAAAGCGGTCAAGTGTGCGTATTTGAGGACGGTACAGGCACCACCCCTCGGAAGAATATAAAAGGTTTGGCAGCACAACGGCAATATAGACACATAGTTTGGTTCGCAGTTTTATATCGTGTGAGCAGAAAACCTTGGAACACAGTCTGCCAAAGGCCGCAGCTGCAGCGCCGACTCTGCTGTTTATTTCGGCATCCAGGTCACACTTTGATGTTATAGTGCTCCCTAGGTATCGGAATTTTTGGACCTGCTTAAGCACGACATCATTAAACTTTACATTCAGTGTCTCCTGACCATATACGTTCAAAGACATAACTTCCGTCTTTTTAACACTGACTTTTAGTCCAAATTTACAGCAAGTCTGGTGAAACGCTGACATAAGCTGTTGCAGGCCATTGGGGATTCCGCTAAGAAGCACAGGTCATCAGCATACATAATTTCTGTGATTACTGCACTTTAGAGCGAGCCCTAAGTCTAGCCAGGTTAAAGAGACCGCCATCAGTGCGAAAACGGATGCGTATGCCTTCAGAGACTGACTGCGAGACCTCCCTTACAACTACAGCAAAGTATAAGGAAAACAATGTGGGCGCGATAACACACCCTTGTTTCACCCCACAGGTAACGGGAAAGAAATCTGATTGTTCTCCGTCTACGGTGACGCAGCATTGCATATCGTCATGCAAAAGTCGAATAAGTCTCACAAATTTCTCTGTACACCCTATCTTTTTCAGCACCAGCCAGAGGGCTTCACGAGGCACGATGTCTAAAGCTTTCTTTAGGTCAACAAAGCAGAGGTACAACTGACGACCTTGTTCCCTACTTTTTTCTTGCAATTGATGCACCGAGAAAATAGCATCACAGGTGCCTCGTTCAGGTTGGAAGCCAAACTGGGATTCAGGCAGAATTTTCTCGGACAGGTTGAGCAAGCGGTTTAATAAAACTCTGGCGAAAACTTTACCGGAGGTCGACAGAAGTGAAATGCCTCGGTAAGAGTTGCAGTCGGAGCGATCACCCTTGTTCTTGTAAAGAGCGCTAATGCGAGACACTTTGAATTCATCCGGGACTCGCTCTTCTTCTTGTAAAACTCACCGACCTGATTAGTATCTGCTAGCCACTGCATACGACAAGCCTTGTCATGCCACCACCTGTCTTTAAGTTGTCGAAACAGTTTACGTAGTTCTAAGTCACTCACTTTGACCATTGCATCGCATCCGCCATGCCGAACACGTTGTTGCAGGAGAGCTCGATGCTGGGCAAGTGCTTCCCTGAGGACCGAGTCGTTCTCATCAAACCAGTCTTCATTGCGTCGGACTTTTGCGCCTAGAGTGAATGAAGCGGTTTCCTTGAAGTGAGACGTCAGCGTTTCCCAGTCAACTTTAAGATCGTCCGTCTCGTTAGTGGGCAACAATTTTTCAGCTAGCGCTTCAGCGAAATTCTTCCTCACCACAGGACTATTCAGCTTATCTAGATTTAAACATGCTGGCTTTAATGGTTTGAATCTGCGTGGTTGACGAAGACGTAGTCGAAGTTTAGAGACAATCAACCGGTGATCAGTCCAGCAGTGAGCCCCACGCATGACACGGGTAACTTGAACCTGGCAGATGTCTCTTTGCCGTACGATGGCATAGTCTATTAGATGCCAGTGTTTGGATCTTGGGTGCATCCACGTAGTCTTGTACTTGGCGGGAAGTCGGAACATAGTGTTCGTTAGCGCCAGTTCGTACCGGGCACAAAAACTAAGCAGCAAATGCCCATTACTGTTCATTTTGCCAATTCCGTGTCTGCCCAAGACTCTAGGCCAAGCCTCAACGTCCCGACCAACCCTGGCATTAAAGTCACCCAACAATAGCACCTGCTCCCTGCTGTTTATGCTATCAAGGCATCGTCCTAATTCTTCATAGAATTGTTCCTTAATGTCATCAGTTTTATCTAAAGTTGGAGCATAAACACTGATGACATTAAGGAAATTGTTCTTGTCCAGTTGAAGGCGCAATGTGGTAACGCGGTCCGATATGTGAACAGGATACTCCTCAAGTCGCCTTACCAGTTGATTTTTTACTGCAAATCAAACACCAGAACGTCTTGATTCGGAGGAAGCGGTACCCTTCCAAAAGAAAGTGTAGCCACCACCATTTTCCACCAGCTCACCTTCATCAGCGAGGTGTGTTTCGCTGAGCGCAGCCACATCTATATTATAGCGATAAAGTTCCCGAGCTACTATAGCGGTTTTACGTTCTGGGCATATGTTGCAGCCTCGATCAATAAGAGTCCTCACGTTCCACGCGCCAAATGACATATAGTGTTTGCTGTTCTTATTGTAAGTTTTTAGTTCATTTCGACTGCGATTATAGTGATGCAGTGGCAACCACGGCTGCTACCACTTCTTAAAATGGGGATGAGCATTTTTTTAGGGCACCTTTTCTAGCCCCCTCCTCGGCTGAGCGAGGAAAGCAGTGCCTTCCTGAATAGGGCTGCTTTGTCACCCTGGGTGCTGCCGAATCCGCACTGTCACCCCCAAGAATGCAGTGCAGAAGCGACCACGGTATGTAAATACACCCCCAGGACCGCCTATGTGCAGGAATCAGACAAAGCCCAGCATACATCAGGCCGGACCTCTCTACCTTATCCTATCGCCACAGGTCTTACACATCAATCGGATTCCATTAAACGGAAGCGGTCAGGTACGCAGGATATTTTAAGGTGCGCAAGCGTACGCGCAAACGCAGGCGCACGCACTCACCCTCCCTCTCTATTGTTCAGTGGAACGGAGAAACCGCTACGACTGAAGAGAAGTCGGGTGAGGTGTCTGGCCGACGGCAGCCTTGCTGTACCGCCAATTCCACCAGACCCTTTTGCATATCTGCATTGGGCTGCTTTCATTGCCGGAACAGACTTTTACGGTTTCCACGGGAGGGGTCCGTGATGAGGAACTATAGGGGTAGGTAATTTGGTATTGGGGAATGGGAAAAGAGGGTATAGGATACCTCAGCAGTGGATTAGGAAAAAGGAAAGCTGCTTTGGTAGCTAGGGTGCTTCGGGGTTGCGTACCCGTATATTCCAAGATTCGGAATATCCCTGAAGTAATAAACCATAGAAAACCGGTAGATATATGATAAACAGTATCGTTGATTGAGATCTAATATTCAGCAAAATTGGACGTTTTGCGGACATCAAACTATTCAAATTCCGATTGCGAATGGCACAAAGGCTAGTGGTTCAGTAATCGCGATCGCACGAGAGATTACGGGTGTGTAGTTCATTTTGGCAATAGCTCCAACAGAATATCAGGCTCATTAGTCGATCTTTTTCGTCACGATTCTTGAGTCGTTTTTTGTAGAGAAACGTACACTTTAAAATGTAGAGAAACACTTATATTCTTCATTGACCCGTCCGGGAATCGTCCCCGGAACCTCGGAGCAGGCGACACCTTGAAAACCGGTGTGTACGCCACTCCACCACGGAGGTCGTCAAAAGATGAAAATGTTTTTAAAAAGATATTTTTTTATTTTTTAAGTAAGAAATTAATTTTTTTAAAACACGATTTACCAAATAAAATAGTATTTATTATTATTTCATACTTCAAGTAAATATAGATTATTTCTATGCGTTTCGTTCACCGCGTTTTCTTTTAGTGCAGGTCAACCGGAGAGTTAGTCCGAACTATAAGCTTGGATTTCAGGGGTTGGATAAACATAACAATGACAGGGTTCCGTTAATTATAAAGACATATTATCACTATCAACCCAGTTCAGACAGCCATTTTGATGTACAAGTAACATAAATGAAGTTACACACTTTTGGTCGGTAATAATTTCTTTTTTGTTATTTATTTTATCATGTGATATTATGCGTCGGATCAAATCTCATTTCTTATTTACCCGCACAGTTTTATTTATTCATAGTCATGTTCATATTCATTTATGCACTCATAGCATACTTAATTTTTAATTGTTTTTTCACAAATCTATACTATGTTTGTTTGTTTGTTTGAACGCGCTAATCTCTGGAAGTACTGGTTCGAATTGAAAAATTCTTTTTGTGTTGGATAGTTCATGCCTCGAGGAAGGCTTTAGGCTATATAACATCACGCTGCGACCAGTAGGAGCGAAGCATCAGTGAAAAATGTTGCAAAAATAATCGCGATATTAAAAACTGAAATTAACGCGCACGAAGTCGCGAGGAACAGCTAGTTAAGCAATAAAACTGGATTTAATGCCACTTTATAATATCTCACGCAAACAAAACTTACATTACAAAATATTGAAAAATAGTCAGGCAAAAAATGGCTTGAACAAACTTATAGACTGCAAACTACACATACTACTCGCAACTTATAAGAATCTCCTGTAACTACTTATTAACTCATTCTATGAAAAGCACTTTCTGAATTAAAAATATATTATTTATTTAACTTTACAACATATAAATTACTTTGTAAATACTTATCATTATAAAAAAACAAAGACATTTAAAAATATAAAAAGTATAATATTATTAAACTAACGGTTGTAAAATAAATTGATTAACTTGTTTAAGTGAAAAAGTCATAATAAGTCTATGGTTGTATAATTTTGATATTTTATGATAATGTTTTTTATTTTATTTTATAATAAATGCTCTTAACATACTTAACTATACGGTTAATAAGAAGTCTAAGATTACCCAGAGGCACTGGTTCTCCCACACACCAGCGGTACACAGAAAATCTGTTTGGTGCTGGACTCCGACAGGAGGGTGGTAGCATCCAGGCGGCCTCTTACGAAGCCTTTCACCGCAGAGGGATCTGTTAGCCGTCATCATTGGTTAATAAGCCAAAGAGGCCGTTGCCCAGGGTGGACCCCTAAGAGGTAGATCCCACACCCCACACAGGATAGACAATTTTGGTCTACGTCCAACAGTGGACGGACAGTGACTGTTGTCTGTATGATTTGCAATGATAGAAACTTATTTAATACAAAGTTTGTCATTTTTTCACACAAATTTTAAGTGACAAAAGTAGAGCTACTGAAATTTTGAATAGATAGGATTAAAACGACCAAATATCCTAAAAATCATACTTTTCTTTATGGTAATCCTTTCGCTGAAGTCAAGGGCACGCTTTTATAATATCCCAAACAGTTGTCAAAGCACGTCCCGCACAAATCGATTCAGATTGATATTCAGCCTTATTTGTATGATGATGGATGAGCGGGGAAGCCATTTTGTATAAAGGGTTAGTGGTAAATACTAACTGATTTAAGGGGAAGTCAGGATTCAGGTCACTAACGGCCGGTCCCAATAATCTATCTATCATTAGTTTTGGCATATCGGAGATAGAAAAGAACTTTTGTCTTTGTTTCTCTGGACGGCAAAATCAGAGACATAAGATCTTTTCTATTATTGTTGTTATTGGGACCGGCCGTAAAGGAAATTCAAGTTCGTATGTTATGTTAGTAAAGATAAATTATGTGTGTGATAAAATGTAAAACGAAGTTTGGTGCTGTAATGTAAAAGTAACCTAAAATCATCCCACTGCAGGAAAAAGGCCATCATTGAATTCAAGTGACCACAGCAATTATGGGTACTGGCATAATCACCACGCTTGCCAAATGCGGGTTGGTGATCACAAACCCGAGCAATGTTCGTAAATTCAAAACTTTTGGTTGACCGACCCGGGGATCGAACCCGCGACCCCGAGATCTTTGCCCGGTATTTAAACCACTAACTAGACCAACGGGGCGTTGGTGTTGGTGCTGGATTAAAATAAAATAGTACCACGTGCTTAACGTACCTTGACGTACCTTGACGTACCTTGACGTACCTTGACGTACCTTGACATACCTTGACGTACCTTGACGTACCTTGTAGTACGGAAGTCGTAAGAGGGGACTAAAGAAGTACTGCCAGCAGGAAACAGTAACCTACTTACATTTCGGTAATTGATGCTTATTTAGATTTATAATTTTGTTTAACTGAATTTTTTAGAAAAAAGTTATTCCTAATAAAAAATAATTAGCTTGTCTAAGTCGGAGAAGCCGAGGATAGCAGGCAGGTAATCTAAATGTTAATAATTTGAGCCATTATTTTATACTACTTAGTTGAATGACACGTTACCTATCGTCAGGTAGTTTTAGGCTGGTTTTGCAGTCACGCTGATCATCGGCGCTGATGACCGTCAGAAAATAATAGTATGAAATTGCCGATTTGTACTGAAAATCAAAATTATTTATTTTTTAATTTTTAACAAATTTATTTAATCAGAATAGTTACCATTATTATCTATACATTGCTGCCATCTAATAGGAAGGTCATTTATGCCTTTGAGATAGAACTCTGAGGATCTAGACTGCACAAACTGTGTGAAAGCATTTTGTACTGCCTCCTGGGAAGAAAACTTCTTGTCACGTAGATGATTGTCCAAATCACGAAAAAAATGGTAGTCCGTTGGAGCAAGGTCTGGCGAATACGGAGGATGTCGAATGGTTTCTAATTGCAGTTCCTGAAGGGTCAAAACGGTTTCTCGTGCTGTATGAGGTCTCGCGTTGTCATGGAGCAATAATGGTGAAGATCGATTCATGAGTCGGGGCTGTTTTACTGCTAGTTTTGCCAACATTGTTCGGAGTTCGGCACAATAGACATCTGCCGTTATTGATTGACCAGATCGGAGAAAACTATAGTGAATAACACCATGCTGAGACCACCAAACAGTTACCATTACCTTTTTATTGGTAAGTTTTGCTTTAGGACACTGTTGTGGCGTTAGACCTGGGGTCAGCCATTGCATTTTTCTTTTACGGTTATCATAAAGAATCCACTTTTTATCACATGTCACAATTCGATTTAATATTCCTTCATTTCTGTACCGATTCAACAAGGCAACACAAGTTTCAACACGCGTGTCTTTCTGCACATCAGTCAAATCATGAGGCACCCGTTTTTCGTATTTTTTTATTTTATTGATTTGACGCAAATGAGTCAATATTGTGGGTAAGGTTACGTTAAACCATGCCGCTAATTCCTGGGTAGTTTGACTAGGATCGGCTTCCACCATCTCTCTTAATTCATCGTTAATCACCTGTGTGGGCGGTCTTCCTTGTGGCTCGTTCTTCAAGTCGAAGTTTCCATCACGAAAGCGTTTAAACCAAAATCGCACGGTGCGTTCATTAGCAGATCCCTCTCCAAACGCAACATTGATATTGCGGGCTGTTTCTGCCGCGTTACTTCCGCGTCGGAACTCGTATTCAAAAATCACTCGAATTTTCGCAGTATCCATCTTTCTTGTCTAAGTTAAATAACAAAAACAATTGAAAGACGATATTCAAATGTTTCACATTTTTTAAAAGAAGAACATCATAGAAACCATGTGAAAAAAGTTTCATTCGAAAACCTCAAACCATGAAGATTCTATGTCAATTCAAAGAACCTATTACAATAAAACGGCAATTTCATAATTTATCCCCTAATGTCAACTTGAGCGCTCGGCGGCGGTCAGCGCTGACAGCGATTTCCATACATTTTGACGGTCCACGCCAATGGTCAGTGCCCTTCATTCCCACTAGTTCTGTTTGACAGTTCTGTTGACAGAACTAATGGGAATTTTTATCCCACTAGTTCTGTAAAACCAGCCTAGCTTTGTTAAGTAAGGCTACTTACCACTACATTCTACTTTGACGACCTCCATAGCGGAGTGGCGTACACACCGGTTATCAAGGTGTCGACTGAAGAATAAGTTATCAACGAAGGTACCACAAACACCCAGACCCGAGAAAATGTAGAAAATTAAACACATTTTTTCTACATTGACCCGTCCGGGAACCCGGTACCTCGGAGCAAGCGACACCCTGAAAACCGGTGTGTACTCCACTTCGCCACGGAGGTCATCAAAAATAAAATAAAAGATACACTAAGGAGACCTCTTTGTGTGTTTGCTGAAGTTTGAAGTTTGTCTTTATTTCAAGTTTGTATAGCTCTTTTGTAAAGGCTGTTGATTTTGTTAAAAGTTTTGAAAGTTCCGTCGACGTTAACAAGGAGTTTGTAATATTTTGATTTGAAATGCTTTAAAATTGTTAAACTACACAAATGATCAGTCAATTTATTTAAATCACATGTTTAAATTGGCCAATAATCGCTCTTAGCTTAGAATTAGTACATCTTTCTGTAAACATTGAGTTTAACTACTTTGTTTCATGTGCAATAAAGAGTATCCCTTTTGAATAGTAAAGCCTTCATAAAACTATGTCACAATATTTCCAAAGGAATGCTCCATGGAATATTATACGTCTGTTATGTTCCTTGTGTTGTGACAAGGTTCTAAAATTACACACAACCAACGGTTAACAAATCAGTTAAACTTAACATTAACATTTATAATTACAAGCAGTTAGCCCCAAAAGGCGCTATCACATACATACATATACATTTTAGTGTTGTTTGTAATTTTGTGGCATTGAGTTATCGATAAAAGATTTTAATATACACAAGTATAATAATACTCGTATAAACTCTAGTTTGGGTAATGAACAATAAAACTCTTATTTGAAAACCAGGGCTTAAAATGATGAGTAAATTACTTTTATATTATTATCATTTTATTAGCTACTTTATCGACCCGCCCACAAAATAGTTTTTGTACTTAGTTCTTCTCGAAAAATAAAGGGATTGACAGTTCTTCCTGTTTAGGATTGTGTAGGAATGAACGCAAGCCCATTCGAAAAGTGTCGATATTCAATATAAATTCTACATCGATGTTACCACATCACTAGATGATCATTTGGCGCAGGGTTCCCCATCAATCCTTGTAATTGGCAACAAGGCGGCCGCTGCTTGCATGTCGGCGACACAAGCAATAAATACGAGGCTTTGCACAGCTACAGCCTTAGACCCGAGTTCACCAACACTTAAACAGCCGGTAAACAAAGAGTGACGATTAATTTGATACAATTCCTATACAAAATATGTCAAATAATATTTAAACGCTGTTTAAACTTAAACGTCTGTTGGTGAACTCGGGCCTTAGACTAAAATACAATGTACATACAATGTACATACAATAATCGATGGTTGTGTACGACATTATATTTTATACATGGTGTATGTATAAAATATAATGTCGTACACAACCATCGATACACAACCTTTTTGTGACCTTCCTAATTTTTTATAGGCGTTCAGTATCGTATTTAGAGTCCATTTATGAAGTAAAAATGTAGGTCAGTTTTAAATTTTTACGGTCCTAAGCCTGTGAAGGTATGAAGGGAAAATCAACTACTTATGAATAGTATCGTAATGAATGAATGAGATGTGCATCGCGTAAAAAAGTGTTGGGAGGCCGTATCAAAAGTTTTACATTTTTGGCGGAAATTTTCTAAGTGCTTTACTCGTATCTTGACATTTTTGTACTTGAAATAAACTTTTAAACATTTTTCAAATTACCTACTTTAAGACGAATAACACCTTAGTCTGCCCGTGACCATGAACGCTGTAAAGGGTTCGAAACGTCGGGTTAAATCCAAACGTGTACTAAATCTGTAAACATATCTTTCATTTCAATGTAGGTATAGTGTAAACTCAAGAAAACAGTATTTTTGTACTGTTTTGTCTCGTAGATTGTTGTATTAATCCCTCAACCCCCAGGAGGCACGCGCGTGCCGCGATAACAATTGATTTCAATTGTGTCTGGAATAACTCACGACCGAGGGATTAAAATTTGAAAGGTGATTACAATTTTAACCTGTATATAAAGGACTAGATACTTACACAGTTCTATACAAAAATGACACCAAAAACTGTCCTAAATTGTGTGTCAGTGTCATCAGACCTGTATATTCTAGCAAATTTATATCGACATGCTACTCATGTTGTATCTATTCGAATATTTATGTTGCACTCTTATGAATATTGGTACGCTTTTAGTTTGGGGTCAATGGGTCATTTTTTTAAAACCGATCGTGTACCTAGTTTTTTTTACCACGCTTTTAGCTTGGGTTGTATCTATGTATGTATGTATGTAATGGAATCTTTGAGCATAAATTTGACCGATTTCCAGAAGTGTGATTAATTTGAAACTTTGCACACGTTTCAAGGACCGATGACAATGCAATAATTTAATAACAATTTCCCAGTTTTCCTCTGTAAGAGGGAGTAAAAGAGATAGAGCTAGCGCGCGATCTGTATCAATTACAATTCCTGCATAGCTTTGGACTTACAGTCGATAAAGAAGGAATCAAATCTTATAAACTAAACTAAAAAGTAAAAAATAAATTATAGTTTAAAAAACTAAAAAACCACACTTTTAAAACAGATTGAACTAAAAAATTAAAAATAAAACTGTAGTAATCAATTGAAAAATTCATATTATTGTAGTACAAAAAGCTTGATTTAGATTGTTGTAAATATTTTATCAATAATTTACTATATCTGTGGATATCATAACAAGCACCCCATGCTTTTTGTACAATAATATGAATTTTTCAATTGATTACTACAGTTTTATTTTTAATTTTTTAGTTCTATCTGTTTTAAAAGCGTGTTTTTTTAGTTTTTTAAACTATAATTTATTTACAAAAATAAACCATTCATAGGCTTCCCGAGTTATCTAATCTTTAATATTGGGTCTGAACTAATCTGTTCCATTCCAACGACAATGGCAAATACATTCGCAGCCTTTTCTTCTGGAATAACAGCCTCAATCACAAAGGCTTCAATATCGACTTCGGCTAGTCAGCCAGATATTACAATCGCCTACCTCTTTCTATTTTTGCTCGACTTAGTAAAATAAGCCGGAGCTATTTGTGAAGGGATTTGATAAAGTATTGGGATTTCGTAACTCAAGGTATTAAATTAATCTGTATTATTGTACAATTCAACACTCATTTTAGAAGATATTTTAAAGTTGATGTAATAAATTAAATTGAATGAAATTGAACATTGAATGACCCGTTGCGTTTGGCTAGGGGTATAAGTGCTGAGCCAAGACCTAGGTGACTTGGGTAGATCCCCGGAAAAAAAACAGATATCACACACCCAAGAATTTTAAATATCCAACATTGCTTGGGTTCGTGATCACCAACCCGCATTCGGCAAGCGTGGTGTTTATGCCTGTACCCATCATTGCTGTGGTAACTTGATTTCTAGGAGGCCTTTGTCAGGCCAATCATCAATCATCCTACTGCAGGCAGTGAGATGATTGTAGGCTGTTACTTTACTTTATTTTAAATGTGGATTATGTATGTGATATACATTGTTCTTATATCAAAGTATGTAGCTTTTAAGGCATTTATTTTGTGAAAATCAGAAATAACGGAGGCCTAGTCGAAAGGCAATAAAAATACAGAGGATTTCTGCATTGCACCTTAAAAATAGGTCTAAGCCAGTGGACAACGGATTGCTTGCGATTTTCTCTTTATAGATAAGATCCCACCATACAACGACCTTCACCGAGCTTGTTATTGGATGAAAAGTATTTTATATGCAATTAAATATGCCAATAAATATATTGCAAATGGGTTGACTAAAAAATTTCAGTCCAGAGTAGAATTTTTAAAATTTGTCAACCGAATTTCAGGTCTGGTTTTTCGCATTCAACCCTATACCACCGTGTTCATAATTAAATAATATTTATTTGCATTTAACTTTATTTATTTAACCAGACCGGTGCAAGTTACTAGTATCGATTTACCTGTTTATACCTGCCTACTCAATGGTTGTGACGGGAAAAAAATAGCCAACCTAACGTTTGCATATTCTATGGGCTTCATACTTTCGATTGGTATGTAATTTGTCTAATATCCACACCAGTGAAAAGTAAAAAAATAAATGTTAATTAATCATACTCTGGACTGATTTTTTTAGGCAACCCATTTGTAATATATTTATTGGCATATTTAATTGAATAGATCCAATAACCAGCTCGGTGAAGGCCGTTGTATGGTGGGAGGGATCTTACACCCGTATTTATAAACAAGTAAAAGTAATTACTTGTGCTAAATTAATTACTCAGGTGACAATTTTTAGTCCTTAGTCTAGCAATTACTAGAAGTTAGAACTATGAAAAGTTAGCATTCTCAGCCAAATAATATGTCTATTAATGGTGACCCATTTCCTTCACTTGAGCACTAGGTAGTAGCATCTTAAGTTATGACTTTCTTAAGCAATAAGTAAATACTTCTTTATAAATACGGGTGTTAGACTATTAGATATAATTGGTATCTACGACTATTTTAATTATTAATAGAAAACAAAATTATCTAAATTCACAAAAATAATTAACTCCGGGTTTATACCATGTACCTACTCCTTGTTTTTTATGAGCTTCTGATATTTCGTCACTGTTGCAAGCGCTATGATAACGGAAGAACTGGGCGCTTGCAACAGTGCCAAAATATTGGAAATTTAGTTGTTTTTCTTTAATATTTATGCTCAAAACTTAACGTCCCAATGAACTAAAATGTTCGATTAGTTACGCAATTAATCGGGAAAAACTCTAAACATAGCAGTAGGTAATTATTCGAAAAGACAAAGTCTGTTGATATTATGACGTACTATTAAAAGATCATAGTATCTCTAGATTTGATACACCCACATAAACATTCTATCCATGTTTATGTTTATATCCAAATTACTTATTATACGAATACAAGAAAATTGTGAATTGCCTAATCAAAGAGTTAGAAATATTTCCACCCCAAATTTCATACCTTGCTATTTCACCTTAACGAATTGGCATTTCCATTGAAAGCCTTCCGGTCAAGGCTGTCAAGCGACAAGGTTCCAACTCACGTACAGTAGAAGGCACTTAAGCCTTTGTTGTATCTCGGTTCAGGTGGGGCGAAAATCAAATTATAACTGAAGGTTGTTGTTGGCTTTTAACATTTTGTGGCGTATAATAGGTTTTCAGGGGTCTGATGTTTGGAATCCCATAATGATGAGAGATTCAATTATAATTTCGTTATAATGTGCCTCCAACTTAGAATTAATTTGATTTATTTACTGTAATTTATTTGGTCTAGTGGTTCAAACACCAGGTCAAGATTGGAGTCCTAGGTTAAATCCTCGGGTTGGCAAAATGAGTTTCGAATTTCCGTTTAGTGAGCTTGAAGCAGTCATAAGTTAAAATATCGGGACATGTAAAAGCGCCTCTGCCTCGCGTATTTGCAGAAATAAAAAAAATGTTTATTATTGATCAAGCCATGTTATGTTTTTTAGTACAGTAGAATCCGTTTATAACGACTCCCAAGGGACCGGTGATACGTCGTGTAAACCGGACGTCGCACTAACCGAACATACTACCTAAGATGCAAAGTCTCGAGTCTCGCAAACCTAGTACTATGAAACGGCAATTTCGTACTTGAAATAATTAATTCAAGGGGAATGGGACAGAGATAGCTTCATAGCTTCATTTATTTGTTAGCAGGTCATAGTTCGTTGTCGTTTTAACCGAACCAATTTGTGTGAAATTCCGTCGCATAACGCGATCGGTCGTTATAAGAGTCGTAATAAACGAAGTATTTTATGGTCGCTCTGAATATCAAAACCAAGCAAAAGAATAGACTTACGTCGCTAAAAAACGGTTGGTTGTTATATACGAAGACGTACTAAACGGACGACACTGTATATCCAAATAAATGTTTCTAACGTCTTATTGATCGTTAAGAACAGACAGCAGCACGTCAACCTACCACAAAACGTCAAATTTTCCCAATTGATATTGATCTCTACTTGTTGGACTTAAGATTGAAAATCAATTTAATGACCTTTAACTTTATGGGTATGTTGACCTACCGTTGTCTGTACCAGGCTAAGATCTTGGGGTCCCGGGTTCGAACCCCGGGTCTGGCAACAAAGGTTTCGAAATTTCGGACATTGCTCGGGTTTGTGACAACCGCCGCATTTGCCAAGCGTGGTGATTAAGCCTGTATCATTTCTGTCGTAACTTGAATTCAATGATGGAGGCCTTTGCCCTGCAGTCAGATGATTAAACGCTTGTAGATTTTTTGGGGGGAGTTGTCCCCATTTTAATTGTGTCTGGAAAGTCTACAAGCGGTTAAAAAGGCCGTTAATGTACTGTACTTTAACATGTTTCTGTTTCTATTTTCAGAGCGGCGGTGTTATGTTCTCACCTCTGGGTCGCTTGAGAGTCGCACAGGCGGTCAGAAAACAGGTAAATAAGTTAAATACATAAGTAGTTTAAGTACCACACACACGCTCACATCGTTATACATAGACTCATCGTGAAAATACATAGCTCCCGGTTTCCTATTAATGGAACAATATCCCAATAACACATAAGGTTTTCTGTCAAAAAGTAATAAATTATCTTCTAAATTTGAGTCTGTTCTTGTTTGGTGTCGACTCAAAGTTGGTGGCTTTTCTAGCGTTTCTTTTTAAATCTTTATAGGGAAAAGTATTTTTGAAGCGATTATAATTATCTGCAGGGGCGTCAGTAGGTACCGGGTTCTATTTTGACTCTCAAATTTTTTTTTTTCAATGGTACCTATGAAGATTCAAATAAATAATATTGCCAGAGGTTAATAAAAAAAAAACATCATCCACCAATGTATCTCTTTTTATTTGGATGAGATGTTTATATTATATTTGTTACTGTTTAAATATCGGACAATCAAGTCTTATTTTCTTTGATAATAGCAGATAAAATATCAAAGACTCGTCAACAGTCATCAGCTGATAACATTGATAACGTAGAAATGGTTTTTTTGTAGTACTTATTGTGCCCGTACATGAAACACCACCCTTTTTCTTCCCATGCGACTAAAGTACTGCCAGAAGGAGACATCATCTGGCTGGTGATGATGATCATCATCATTGTCTTAGCTAAACAATGCCCACAGCTGGACAAAAGCCTTCCTTAAGGACTTCCATAACAATCGGTCCCGCATCCAACGGCTGCCCGCGACCTTCACTAGATCGTCCACCTGGAGACGAGACTACCCACAACTCGTGATGGTTTTATTTCTTGTGTTCGCTCAAATTCAAAAAACCAGTACAGTAAGCATTTTTAAATCTTAGCTATCTGATTCTCCTTTCAGATAAGTCAGCTTCCAGTCCTAAGCACAGAAGCGGCGCCGCTCCAGGCTCCACTTTGTTACCAGTTGCTCTGTGCCCCACCACTGGCTCCCTTACCAGCCTGTGCCCCATGCGAGCTGCCGCCACCACCTTATGCTGTGTACCCTCTGCCATTTGACAGTAAGTGTACCCACCTTGAGAGAGTCAAGTATACTCAAGAAGGTTAACCTTTAGCACGGTAATGTAGACGGGTGACCACTTAGTGATCCCCAACTGGTTTTCTGATTTGTGTCTTACTACTTGCTGGTATGCTGTGTATATTGAGTAAGTATTATCACAAAACTTTGCGTCCAAAAAGTCGCTGAGCTTAATTTGAATTAAAAATTATTGTTGGCACTGTATTGTTTGTACTGTGCCGATAATCATCTTGTTATTGACTTGATAAAATATAAAGCCCGAGGATCTAGACCAAATTCTTGGAATGGCTTTATAGGGGTTTAGCATGAGGTAGCTCTGGGTTAAGAACAAATCCTGTGGGTATTTTGAAGATGATTCCAAGCATGTATCTTCAGCATCTTTGACTAAGATTTTTGGATATTCAGAATATCTATAGGTATTTTGAGAATGATTCCTAGCATGCTAGTTAAAAAAGGTAAAATGAAGGTAAGTGTGTACCGTCATCAAAGTTAGCTTACCTTGTTAATTTATTATGTACCTTTTGCGAGTTGCTGATCCTATCACTACTATTATGGCAATATGCCGCACTACACAGTTTCTCTCTGCCTCTCATGTCGATCTGATACGATAAGGATATTTGACAATAGAAGCTGACCTGCACCAAGCCCATTTGGGCTATCAGCAACACTGTACCCCGCCGCTGACTTCTTTGCCAGCGTATGCTTCTTACAACCCTTCACGTTCCTCGCCTGTGTACCCTCATCCGTTTAACAGTGAGTATTAATTTATCCTGCTAATGTTAAAAGGCAGTCTACTCGTAACGGTTATTAATTGGGAACTGACCAACCTACTCGACACGCATCATAAGTAAGTGTGAGGTCACGTTTAGATACCCTTAAATAATTTAACATTATACAACAGTGAGCACCACGTAGTAGAAGTGCTTCTTGATCTTCAGCTGATATAGCAACAAGATGCTTAACTTGACAAGTAGGTAGCTTGTAGCAGATAATGTAATGGAATGGAAAAAAAAAGGTAATAAGGTCACTGGACCAGTAATCACTACGTATTTGCTTAGTTACTAGGAAATTGGTCGTACAGTTAAATAGATGCTGCTAATCAATTTGATGAACACACAATGTTCCACAACGTTACGCTAGATGTTCATTTAACGACAGCGTCCATAACAATCTGTGGGTACAGCGTTATCAATTTTATCTATTATCTAATGCTACATTGTATTCATGCAAATTGAATATGTTTGGATAGCTTTCACTATAGCGTGAGGTGTCAGCATTGTCATATCAAACTGGTGATTTCGAGTTTTATTCAATCAAACGCACCTAACGCGCAAAACAAATTTGTAAGTTACTGATGTAGCACCATCTAGTGACAACTTTCCATTCTAGGGATACATAATTCAGTAATTATCCTATCTATCAGTGACAGATCTCTCATGCAACATGATATCTATGCAAGCAATGAGTTAAATAGAACTCGGAACGCTTGAACTGCAGCGTGTCAGGAGAATGAAGCAACTTATTGACTCCTATTACTTCTCTTCTAGCCACTCCAGCATTATACGGTCCACCGGCTCAGTATGCACTGGTACCGGCTCCATATTCAGCGCCGTGCTGCGAGCCAGCCTGCTGCGCCCCCCTTGACAAGCAGCCCCGCATCCCGCCACCGCCCCTGCATCCAGCCTTCATATACTAGGGTAGAGCTGTAAGTTTACAAAAATGCATAGTCTTTTGAATGTAAAGTGAAGGATCTGGGAGTTATTTGTCAAAAATCTAAAAAAAAAGTTGGTGTTAGCTTGAAAATTTCACTGGATATTTCACTCTCCAGTTTTCTTTTGTAGGAATTTCTTAGATAGACACTATGCAAAAGACAAATTCGAATTTATTGAAGAATCAAAGTCTGAACAAATTCATAGACATTTTTGCAGTAGATTTATTAATGGCAATGAGATGACTGCCAAACCGTGATCAAAAAGTAAAGTGCATGGATAATTGAATAACAACTTTGTATTTAATATAATATCATAATATTTTGTTAAGAATGCACTGAAAAAACATCTTACTATTGAATGAAATATAATTTCAAAAAGAAATTTCCCATCTAGTACATTGCTTCAATTCTACTATAAATAAATACTGGTATAATTTAAGTTTTGGTTTTATATGAGTAGTATTAAAAAGCTGAGAATGTAAATCTGTTGCAGTTGGATATTTCTTTTAATATTGGTACACCGTACATAATTGCAACCAAAGTCCTTACTTTAACAATGACTCCCAGAATCTTTAACAAAAATTGATCAATCACAATTACATTATTATTGACAGAACCCAATATTATTATGTTCTGCATGTGCTCAGAAAATAACCTCATGGTATACGGTTTGGTACTAGAGCATTGGGTAACTTGCAACATTCTAAAGAGATATTACATTTTTGGAAACTTCATAGGCAATGTAGTGAAATGAAGTGTGTTTATTTATACTTCGAAATCATCATCAGAAACTATGTGACTAGTCTGTGCAGTGAGAGCATCCATGTCAAATTCATCAGGAAATGTTACAACTTCAACTGGTTTGTAGTAATTTTGGTTGTTGTATAATTTCACTACTTTACGTGTACATACTTAAATCTAAAACCATTTTTGATAATACTCATACAAGGTTGCTCTCAAAGGTTTAGTTTATGGATTTTAGGTTTTGATTTAAATTATTCCTTTTGCTCAAGTCTTCCAACAATATCATGCTCAAGAGGCTTCACTTCCATAATTTCACGGAGTGGGTACCATAGGCGCAATTTGGTTGTGGAGTTAAGAAACTTAGTTTAACAGGTATTGTTTGAATATGTATATTTAAAGATAATTTCTCCGTTCAATTTATAATGATTGAAAGTTTTTCTTGCAATTGTAATAAAATTATTCTTCTTTTTTAAAAAAAAATTAATTTTTTTTTACCTCAGAGAAAATATTTTCCAGAAACGGTGATTTGTTAAGGTATATTTACAAATTGTGTGTGGCTTAACAGTTAATTAAAAGTGAACATGAATAAAATAAGATAGAATGACCATAATTCTGACCAATTGTTTTTGAACTCTTTCAAAAACTTTTAGAAATTTCCAGTTAAACAAGTTTCATCTATCTAACGCCACATCGAAGTTGCATATATAAATGTTCTCATTAACCTATTGATAGAAATTTATCGAATTGTATGGGAAACTTGAAAGATCTGGTGATGAAAGTGTTCATGGTAGGTATAAATTTCTGGTGTGTTTTGACAGTTTTGTCTCGTGTAGTCTGGTTGCTTTTATTTTTAGATGTAAGTGTTGGAAGTGGAGCGGTTTTTAACTGTGGATTCGTGTGCTATCAGTACTATAATAGTTTGTAATTCTATAGGTGTATAAAATCATTCTCATTTTATCTTGCAAATCTGGGCGGTAAGGATAGAGTTAATATTTACAGAATAATAATTCAGAATTATAAATGTTCGCTTGTTAAATGTGTCCTATATTAAGAAATGAGAAATACTATAAATTCTTCAAAACGAAAATAAAATACGCAGAATGATTTTATGTATCTATGAACAATCAATGTTAGGTAATAATGTGCAAAGAGCACAACGATTTGTAGCACAAAACGGCTAAGTTGCTAGATTTAGAAGACGTTACCTCTTTGGAAAAAGACATATGTTGTATTAGCTTGTTATCCTTGAGAAGGAGTTTCGTTTACCTTAGTGTAAGGTTGTTTTCGGAAACAAAATGACCTAGACAGAGATATAACCTATTTTTTAATAAATTTAGTTTTTACAAGTTGTTGATTGTCACTTTAATAAATCTGGGGTCCAAATGTGAAGGCATATAAACATTGACCGGTATCTTTTAGCAGGAATAAAGTGTGAAGTTGAATTTTGATGTTTATATTTCTACGCATGATATGATTGTTGAAAAGACGACGATGAAGATTTTGTTTCCGATATATACAATAGTTGAGAAGTAGATGCAGTGTTAACAATCCTTTATTGACTTGTTATTAGGTGTTTGGTAAATTACAGATCATCAGAAATACTTCGTCTTTTTGAAATACCTACTGCCTGTCCAATGGGTGTTAATATTTGATTTAGATATTTCATTATTGCAAAGTGGATTGTACCATTGAGGTTAAATTAAAAGAAGTTTTTTGGATTACAATAATCCTGCAATAATATATAATATTTACCAACACCTGTGTTATTTTTACTCAAATAAGATAAATATTTATCTTCTGTTAGGTGTGATGATAGTCCTTAATTGTAAGTTGTCAAAACCACAAGTTTTGATGGAACGAAATACACAAATCGTCAACAATGTGATATGGGATATTCAATAATGTAGCACTAGTTTTATTTGTTAGAAGACTTAATAGTTTTAGATTCAACTCATTTCTAAATATCATCGTTTGTCTATCACTCGAAAAATAGGACCAAAGTTATAATCGCGGACGCGTGCAAGAATTGGTCATCTGTAGTTTTAATAATCACAAAATCTCTTATACGTAAATTTGTTGTTAGTGGATGTTGATGATTTTTATATTCGTCACTTTTAGAGCTCGGTATAGAGTTTTCAGTAGATATAAATCTGATAAGCTCATTGTTTTTTCAAATTTTGTTATTACATTAAAATTTTATCTATAAACGTAGCTTGCTCCTTGGAGCGAACCGATGTCTGCCCTTAGTTATAAGGCTTAATCTCAATTACTATATTACATCATATACGATTAGTATTACTGGAAATGCTGTCAATTTGTCATTTTGGATTTTTATGACTATTACTGTTAGTACTAAGACTAGTATATTATATAATCTTGCGATGCTTCAGTGCTAAAGATCTACTGTCTTGTTATTTTATTTATGAGACTAAGTCCGTTTCATTATTTAAGCTATGTTTCCACAAAGCTATATTTTATCTATCTGTATATATCGCCTGCTCCGAGGTCCTGGGTTCGATTCCCGGACGGGTCAATGTAGAAAAATTGTGTTTTTCTACATTTTCTCGGGTCTGGGTGTTTGTGGTACCTTCGTTGTTTCTGGTTTTCAAAATACGAATGCTTTAAATAGTTATTCAAATAGGGATCAGAACAATGTATGTGATGTTGTCCACATTTAATTAATTTAATTTAATTTAATATATGCTTTGTTTTATCAAAAACTTCAGGCTTATTTTATTAGCCTGTAAGTTTATCAGCTTCAAAAATCCTAAAGACAACATAAAAAACATTTTAGATTCCTTCGGAATGTTGAATCTGTGGAAGCATAGCCATACATAAAATTTAATATTCAACAACCACGTATAGATAAATGTTTTTGTCATGTTGTTAGTGCAATGTGTTTTAAAATCGTAATTTTCTGTAATGTCTCATTAAGTACAAGCCGTTTTATATGCAAGCTATTAGTAGGGTATTTATTAAGCATAAAAGTCTATCAATCACTTATAGCTGCTTTTTTGGTCTTTATCATGAATATGTGTGTCCCAAAACTTTTTAAAGTTTGTCCTACTATATTTGTTTCTTGCGTCTTTGTTTTTCTTTTATGTGCTCACACGAATTAATTATTTCTGTTTGATTCGGAAGTACCTAGTAATACTCGTTATATTTATAATATAATTTAGGCTTAATCCTTTCATGCCTATAAGTAATAAAAGTAGGTATTGTACCGTCCGCTGATATGCCAAATATTCGAAAATAAGTAGTATCACTATGACCAATGTTCCAAAGAAAAGTAAAAGAATATTTATTGGAGTCATAATCAAACCATAATCATCTGCGAATATTCAAATTTAATGGACAAATACTACATCGGTGCAGGGAACACTGGCTCTAAATGAATGTGAAGACGTGTTATAAAAACATACAACTTTAATAAATAGTTGCCATCTCTAAAATAATAGCTATTACCCCAACTATGAACAGAGCTGCGTACTATAAAAAACATAAAATAATTACAATTTTGGCATATTTAACGGGACTTTCGATGTAAACCGATTGAAATGTCGAAGAAATTTCTAAACTGATAGTGGGTTAAGAATTCGGTACCTTTCCGAATTATGGAACATGAAAAGGTGATATACACTTTATCATAGACTATTGCACGTTGACCTAGGTATTTATGGAACCGAAGAATTCAAAAGTTGAGAAAGTTTTTTTTAATATTTACTTATCTATCTACTTTATTTGAAACACATACATATTCATGATAGCATCCTCCACTACCAATGTTGCGTGGCCTAGTGACTACAGCCTGACATATCGGATAATTAATCACTATGCTATAGTATATTTATTTTTTGTATAACTTATCTTGTATATATTCTCTCGCTAGATTCGTGAAATTTAAACGATGTAATTTAGACAATATTAATCTAAAGTATAATAGGTATGATAATGCTAGATTAAGTATTAATATAATTATATGTCTATATTCTATCTAAGTATCTCCTATATCTTTTAGCAAAGGCTTAGACAACGTTGTGATTCTGACTTACAGAAATTTTGAATATCTTAATGTTGCTAAATTGTGTAAGACGTATATGTAAGGTTAGGGAAGCTGTCCTTCTTAATATAAAATATCGCTAGTTTTAGGATCGGGCATATATATTTTTCAGATACTATTGAAAACTTAAACGAAAAGTAATTTCTAGCTAAATATTATGTTTGTTCATATAATACAAGAAATACTGCATTTTGAACATTCGTGTTAAACGTATATAACACTATTGTGTGTTTATTGCGTCGATTTTGAAACAAAGTTTGATTTTTATATTTTTAATCTGAATCCGTCTCAATATTTGCTGAATCACTTATTATATTTATATGTACAGGGACGATGACAATATACAAGAGTTGTTTAGTGAAATAAACTTTTTGAGTAGTAGGTAATCCTGTGAGGAATGAACGTCCAATTATTTGTATGTTAACACGTTTCCCGACGGTACATCAGACACAAAGTGAGGTTTTGTTCATATTTTGAATATAGCTGTGCATCGTCAGAAAATATCAACGTATATAATATTTTCATTATTTACAAATTTATGTTAATATTACAAAAAATGTATCATAATATAATCAACAAAAAACCTAAATAACCTTTACATTTAGAATTCAATCAAGTTTTGGTTTAATACTCGTCACGTTATAAAATAATATATTTAACAGATATAAAAATATATCTATACGCGTACATTTATGTTGAGTTTCATTATTTAGTGAGAGTTACATAATAAAAACTCTACACATAACCATACAACGACTGTTTACTTGAAAAATTGAAAAAAACTTGAATCATATTCTAAAACATGCCTAGGAGCTAATGTTATATAGTATGAGTCAAAATTATTTAGCATTCTACTAATAAACAAAAGCTTAGCGTTCACGCAATTGTTTAGCTGACTTGACTTCGCTGTTTCATGTAATTATACTTTACAAAATACATTAGTCTATTTTAACCTAAACGATATAGTTGTTACAGTTGAAGTATAGTCAACCATTAAACTACCAGACAATGTCAAATTCATGATATTGATTCTAAATCTTGACAAAGTCAGTACACACAGCAATGTATCAATTTGCGTATTAATCATTCGTAAATAAATGTTATGTTTATGGCAAACTTATTTTGATGCCGAATTTTTGTTAGAAGGGATACATAAAACTTCTCTTTAAAAATTTGAGAAATGAACAACAGTTTTAAACCATTTCATGAAACGAGTTGATCTTTCGTAAAACCGAGAAAGGATTCATCGACGATTCTGAAATCGGTATGGTCATTTCATGTATTTTGACGGTTATTTTTTTATTAAAAAACCTGTTTTATTTGCGTAATAATGTATTGTGGGTCACCTTAAACTGTATGGCAGTTATAGTGTCAAAACGAATTGAATGAGGCAAATTGACATTTAAATAGTTTTACGTGCGTGTGTTGCTGTACATATGTGTGCTTACTCCTTAATACACATTTCTACCTTGATCCTCATACCTCGTTATGTGAGGGAAAATGATCTCCCAATTCTGTTCAACAGAATTTTGAATCATTATTCTTTGAAGTGACAAATGAACATTAGCGAAATTGAGATAGGATATTAACAAAGATTTGAATGGTAATTTTAATATGATAAAAGCAGGTTTTATCTCAATAAGAAAAATAAAAAATATTCTACTGCAAAGATAGACATCAAAACATAGATTTTGGTATGAGGATAAAAAAATCCAAATATTGTTACAATTGACGGAATGTGGGATCTAAGAACATTCAGATTTGTCACTTAAGAGAAAAAATGCACTTTTGATAAATCTTTACAAGTTTATAGTGACTTTTTTGTTATGATTTTACCCTTTTAGATAAATATAACGAGGCAAAGATATGTTATGTTGAACATCTATTTCATAGCAACGTTTTTATTGTTAACTACTTTTAAGGTCCCCTTAGAGCGCTATGCCTCTTACACGGCTTGTAATTGACCAGTAGTCATAGTAAATATATATTTCAATAAAATATATTAAATGTGTTTAGATATTGTATTAATGACAGTAAAATAAAAATTGTATGTCGCTCTATGTATGTTACTATATTAAATCTTATTCTGAAGACCTCCACTGAATATTTCTTGTGGATTGTATTATCTTTTAAAATAATTTGATAGATCTTCCTTTATAACTTAACACGTTGTCAGCCTTGTGAGTCTAATTTGGGAGCTCGTCTGGGCATACTCATACATGTGAGCTCTAGTGGGTTCATGCACTAGTTAAAAGTATCAAAAATAGATGTCTTTTAATTTCTGGACTTCTGGGCATATTTATTTATTATTTTCTACGAGGGCAGTTAACGTGTTAATTCTATGTCCACCGCAACAAATATTAGGCCCTATATAATGCTAAACATTGAAAAATGAAAGTGACATAAAATATATCGTAAAAAATTAAGTACATTATTAGTGCTATCGTGATCAAAATAATAATCATTACGCACATACAAATAATAATAACATACGAATTAATAATAGATACTTAGATATACTTTAATAATTACACCATTGTATCATCGAATGTAATTGTTGATTGTTATTATTAATTATAATTATTATTACTGTCTAGTTATTACTATATGTGATATTGTTATTGGAATAATAGATATTTTAAATGCTAATAGTAATAATTCTATATTCTTCTCGTTGACTTGTGTGTGTATAGGCTAATTCTCTCGTAAGACACTAGATATAAGGAAATTTTAATATACTTTCATATTGCAAACTATAAAAAGATGTATTGTCGCTCTGAGACGCTTGTTTTCATTGTTTAGCTATCTATAGGTATAAATAAATCATTATTTTTGTCGTGATTTAAAAAGATTGTTGTAATAAAAAAAGTTAAGTTTTCAAAAAGTATTGATAACTATTACATGTTATTTTACGTAACGACATTTGTTGACAGCTTGCTCGCTTCAATAAAATCGAGATTTTCGGAAATTTGAAAGATATTTTTGATATTCTGATTACCACATAAGGTCTTTTCCGACCGATTCTCCAAACAAATTAGAATTCTGTAGCGTTAGTTTTCAAAAACTGTTGTTGTACCTACTTGACATATTGTTGAAAGTACAACATCATAAAGGTTTTATGATTGGTTCTTAAGAAATAGCCTATAAATTCTGCAATAATTGATATTTGTGTTGATATCTTTTTCATTTTATGATGACATTACCTAATAAAACCTACCAAGTGCGAGTCGGACTCGCGCACGAAGTGTTCCGTACCAAAAAGGCCAAAAAAACAGGTTTGTTGTATGGGATCCCCCCTTAAATATTTATTTTTGTTTTTAATATTTGTTGTTATTGCGGTAACAGAAAAACATAATTTGTAAAAAATTTCAACTGTACTCTAATAGCGGCTCTTGAGATACAGCCTGGTGACAAAGCGACAGACAGACGGACAGACAGCGAAGTCTTAGTAATAGGGTCCCGTTTTTACCCTTTGGGTACGGAACTCTAAAAACGCTAATCGTTACGGTTGTCGATTTATTGATAAGTTAATCTAAATAATGAATGAATGATTCATCATCTGCCAAAAGAACGACAGCTGTAACAAACGATCTAGTGAAGGTATGAACGAATCATTCATACATTCGTTCAGTGAATTAATTCATTTTATTGCAAAGGTAAAATGGTCTAATGGCGAATACAGGTTAATCGTAAGGAACCACAAAAATCTTACTTGCATCATTCTGTTAAGTTTTTTTTTTAGTAAAAATAAATTGTTCACGAGATAATTGTTTATAACAATCTTTTTAGACATATTTATATGTGATTACCATAGTTTCTCAACTATTCATATCACTGGACACTAAAATCAGATCCACTATAATAAAACTAAGTACAATAAAATAATGAAGCAATAACGAATAAATTAATTGTTAAGTCACGTATGTTATAATATATTAATTAATGGATATTACTGCGTGGTTTTATTCTATGTCCCTGATAATAAATGGGAATGGAAAGGTATATACTCCATTTAAAACAAGTTAAAAAAAAAAGAAACGGCAGATAATAATTCAACATCATTGAATTCTAGTTACCACAGCACTGATGGGAACAGGCATAATAACCACGCTTGCCTAATGCAAACGTTCAAAGTGCGTTTAAAACGGATAACTTTAAGGTACTTACGCAATGTAACTTCAAATTTATGTAGGTATTTTCAAACGTTATTTTGTGATGCTTAAATATTATCACGCCTCCTTCCCAACAGGGTAGGCAGAGACCAAGGCCTTCCACTTACTACGATCCTGGCACACATCTTTCGCTTCTTCCACATTCATCAATCTTTTCATGCATGCTCGTCGGTTTAGAGAGTACTGATGCTTAAAACATAAACTAAATTGAGAACGTTCCAAACGAGTCAAGTGGTAAAAGTACCGGACCGCGATCTCGGAGTTTTAGGTTAGATCCCCGGGTCTGGCAGCAAGATTTTCGACAGCAGACATTTTTCGGGTTCGTGATCACCAAAACGCATTTGACAGGTGAAAATGCATATACCCATTGAAGTATTCACTTAAATTAATGATGAAAACCTTTGCCCTGCAGTGTGATGATTTAAGTGTAGACCGTTACTACCCGGCATTGCTGTGCTGTGGTCATTTGAATTTAATAGTTTAAGGTGTAACGGAATTTAAACGCGAACCTACCTTATTTTATCTGCATGACGTTTTGACCGAGTTGCATCGGCCGTGGTCACAGGCTGACTGCAAGGAATCAAAAACCGAAATCAATCTACGTCATGCGTGGTTATCAAATGAATGTAAAAAATCGCTTCGAATAAGCCCCACCTCTTTTTTTATTGGTTTAAAAACACGTATTATTAACAGTCAGATTTTAAATCGGTGAATGTCTCGGTAGGTATAACATACAAAAATACATCAGTTTCTTCAGCCAAATTAACAAGGGTACGTGTAATAAGCATGCGCATGGAGGCGACAATTGCGGTCCCTTTGCTTAACCATTGGCCAAAACCCAAAAACCCAAGAACATGGATGCACAAATAATAAAGGCTTTGGATGCGGCATTGTATATTTGTATTCTAAAACTGATTGCCGTTGAGGCGGATAGGGTCCGGAATGACGACTGCATACCACACGACCATCTGGTAGACAGACGATCTGGTGAAGGTAAGTGGCGTGGATTCCTGTCTCCATCAATGGTAAAAGCAGTCGCTTGATAAGCGAAAGTTGTGTTCCTAGCCCCACCTCAGCCACTCGAAATTTCAATCCAAGAAAATGTAGTTTTAGTTTACTCTCTATAGACAGACAGAACTGTTTTTATTTTGCATACCAATAAGGCACACGTTAGGAAAATAACAGCACATAGTTCCAGAAAAAGTATCTAAAGAATAAAAAATAAATCCAGAATATTGACTATGCATTATGTGTGCCGCAACGATGCAAAAGCAATGTCTGGGCACAACTAGAAGTTTGTATTTTTCTTATCATATAAGTACAAAGTTAAATAAATAAATAGGTTACTTTATACCGTATCCATTCACTCGCACCTCTGATCAGATCGCACTTCGAACCATCCTCGGTCAGAGTCAACCCGTGGAGTGATGTTTGTTATAATATAATACATTACAACGCAGATGATGTGGTATTGGAAAGACCTACAGCTCCAGACAAGTGGCAAACGCTAGGGAACGTTTCGCTTTCTAAGATCACGAAAGCTTTGTTTGATTGGTAGCGAAGTTATCCAAATAAATCTGCAAACGCTCATTCTATTATTCACGTCAAAAAAAAACTGCCTATTGATCTATCAGTCTATGTATATACCTACTTATGAATTTATTACTTGAAGTGGAAAGAAGTATTTCGTTAAACAAAATTACATAGTAAGCATTATTAAATACGCTTTGAATGTGATTTCAAGTCTTAGCTATGAAATCGAGGTTTTCAACTATCAGCTCCAATAGAGTTGATAAGGTATTTTTTAAATTTTAATTATACATTTGGTTTTATAGTTTAGTTATTTTTTTTACATTTGGTTAACCTTAATATCTACCTACGTCAGTTGAAGTAGATTATTCAGTTTGGAATTTCGTAGTAACATCAAACCTTTACATGTTCGCTAAATTGGTTTGCTATAATAGAGGTTCGGTGTTCTGCCTAGTACTCAAATGCCGCGGGTTCGATTCACAGTCGTGTCAGTTTAGGAAACAATCTGTTTTAAATTGGCTTGGGTCTGGAAAGGATTGGAGATGGTTGTCGTTCAGAAGGCACGTTATGCTGTGGGTCCCGTCTTCTGACACAAGATGGCAGTCTTCAAAACTAGTCGCGTCAGAGCCCCTGTTATAGGTGGCTATTTTTTATCAATAATGTACTTGCTCTTGACTACATACTTAACTCTACGGTTAAGAAGAAGCCTAAGATGGAGCGAGCTTACCCAGAGGCACTGGTTCTCCCACAAACCAGCGGAACACAGAAAAACTGTTTGGCGCTGGACTCCGGCAGGTGGGTGGTAGCATCCAAACGGCCTCTTACGAAGCCTACCACCGCAGAGGGATCTGTTAGCCGTCATCATTGGTTAGAAAACCAAAGAGGCCGTTGCCCAGGGTGGACCACTAGGAGGTAGATCCCACCACCCCAAACCCGACTACGAAAACTCTGACAGAAAATCTTTCTTCAAGCATAATAAAAAAATGTGTTTCCTCCTGATTTCCACGATATAAGTGCTTTAAAATAATTCCTTGCTTTAAAGTCTGAAAAAAATTCATATGTTTTCATTTATTAAAAACAATCGTTATGAAGAATATTTTTGGTAATATGACAATATATCAATCAAAAATATGCCTAATAAACATAGTAATCATAATATTATCGCAATCAATACAGCTAACGAAACGCTTTTGCCCGCCTTCTGTTCAACCATCTTAATATGGTCTAAGAGACCCCTGGGAAGCGAAGGGGTGGTGGTACTATTCCATTTTTGTTTCGCACTACTCGTACACTTACATAGCAACCAGTACTCGTAATTTGTTATTCTAAGAATTGCTACTCTAGACATATTGTATTTATCATTTATTGTATTTGGATCAGTGGCAGTAAACGCTGCTTCTGAGCCATGGGTCGCGGGTTCGATCCCCGCACATTACAAATATCTGTGTGCATGAACATGTCTGTTTGTACTGGTCTGGGTATTTTCTATGTATTGTAAGTATATATTTACTAAAAATATATACCTATAAGTAAGTTTATCGGTTGTCTAGTAGCCAATACGACAAGCTTTGTTGTAGCAGCTCAGTTTGGGACTACATGGCTCTGTGTGGCCCAGTGTGGCGTGGCTGAAAATATTTATTTACTAAGTAACTGAAAAACAAATCATTTTTTTTATAACAATAATTGGGGACCGTTTTGACAGTAATGTTCATATAAAGGTTACCCGGCTTTGCTTGGGTAGGTATACACCCTTTATAGCTGGCATAAATATAAGAAGAAGACACAAAATCGCGTAACACTTACATAACCAAAAAAAACGAATCATAACGCGACATCGTTCAGGAACAACACAACCCCGGTTCTGCTAAAAGTATTTAGTTTCAAAACTATGTCCGTCGCACTTACTTCGAAATAAAACAAGCCAAGCAAACTCGACTAAATGATTGCCCCGCGACATACAGAGGGTACAGTTGCACTCTGATAGGGATGGGATAGCTGTCGATATAAGTGACGCTGAAAAAAAATTCAATTGCTTTAAAACTAGTTTAAACGATTCAAAATTAATTATATTTCTAGAAAATTATTTAGATATAGTAAAACTTAATAGTAAATTAACTTTGTTGACAGGTTGCTGATAAATTCATACAAATTTTACAGACAACAGCACGTCAACCTACCACAACGTCAAATTTTCTTGAGGAAATTTGTCAAACAAAGAAATAAATACTAAATACTAAATTTTAAACAATTAAATATCTATCGCCTTGGATGAAGCTACCAAGGTCACATCTTTTCCCAACTTTTTCTTTTACCCGGTGACTGCTTTAACCAATTTTTGTTTAAGTTCGTCACTGCTATAGCCAGCGTAGAATTATTGATTCAGATACCTACCTATATATATAGGTAGGTATATGAGTTAACACCGGTAACTAAGCCGGTAACCATCTTATAAATTAAAATTTCTCAAATAAAAAATGATTACAAAGATACTTGTCTTTTAACTAAAAAATCACAAAACTACTAACTAAAATAAAAATAAAATTTAATTAGACCAATCCTTTACAATTTTTTACGAACATGCGTGTAAATTTAAAAATCTACCTATAACGTATTAAACGAACCGAACTAAATTTTTTATGCGTAGCGGAGTGCTCAATTGTCATTTCTAACTTTAAGCGCATCACTAGTCCACCCCGCGCTCTATCAATCAGTGGTGTTGTGCAAATGTGAAAAATCGAGAAAAAACTCAGTGAGTTTCATCTCCAGACGGGTTCAGAAAGAGACGAAAAATAGGGTTCGGAAGGGAAGGAGCGAGACGGATTGCGGATGGTCTAAATTATTTATATACATAATAATATTTGGGTGGTCACGGTATATGCAAAGTTTTAAGATGCTGCTATTTTTTCGAATACAACAGTATGACTAAGCCTTGGCATTTCTTATACACACTAGTCTACAAGATATAGCGTAGCCTAAAAAAATCTCTTTAAGAATTTTTAGTCTGCTTCGTCAAAAGGGAAAGGATGCTGCCCTAGCCCAATACAAAAAAATTCTGGCAAAAGCATCAAGTCCTAAATACCAGATAAGATAAGATAAGATAAATACTCTTTATTGCACACCATACAGGACAAATTTGTAACACGAAATACATTTTAAGCTTACTGTCTTCTCGCTAAATAAATTATAGCAACATTTACATCATGTTAGAGAAATTTTATGAAATCGGGAAATCTATGAACTTCTTAGTCATTTTATAGCAGTAAAAATCAGTAAAAATAGTTTTATTTCTGCAAATAGGCTACAGGAGGGTGCATTAACACGTCCAAAATACAATTCCAGATTACAACGTTTCACCTTCAGTTCGTATAACTAGTGAAATAGTGATGTAATAAACTGATGTAGTGATGTAAACGAAAGTTATGAAAACAAGCCTTAAAATCTTGAGATTTACGGTTTTTCGATACACTTCAGTAACAATTCTGTCTTTTGCTAACGGTATCCTCTATGCGTTGTATTATCAAAGAAAATGTTTGAAAAACAGTAGACCGCCTTGTTCCGAAACTGTATTATAAGCGATTGAGTTTCTAGTGTAAATAAAATCACAATTGCTTAAACAAAAATGTCCCACTAAGTGGAAAATTCAGTGACATCAGACAAGTATTTCTAATTCAGAGAGGATTTTTGAACATTTTGGAAAATATTTGAAAATACATACATTTATCTGCTTACTTTCCATTGACTACAATACTATAATCGTATTGTCTCCGTTTTCTTAAAGGACGCGCCGCTCGAGCCCACCACACGCCCTCTCGCCTCTTTCAATCATCCCCTAAAACCCACCCTACCCTATAGACTTACGTTTCAAAATCCCTTATCCAGAATCTCGCGTTAAGCCTTTTATTCCGAAGAGTGAAGCGAGACCCGACGGCGCGACCAGCCCAAGAGAATCTCGGTACTTAATAGAAGGTTAAAATATACTCAGCCTGATTCCTTAGGTCGTTCAAGGTCGAATGGTTGACACGCCACGTCTTGCAACCTGTCATGACATAAGACATTTGATCAAGAAGAGATCTGAGGCTACATTGATATGATAAAATGATGACGAAGTTATAAAAAACAACAGAGGGAAAAGAGATCAACATAAGCTATATGTACCACAGAGTCTTAAAGTGTTCTCCAATAATGTTTTCTGTATCTCAATTAAAATTTACAATACGCTGCCAGTTAAACTAAGAGCGATAACATTAAATAAGTTTAAATATGCTCTGAATAAATGGCTTTTAAGATAATGTTTTATTCAATGAAAGATGACATGATTAACTTTTGATTTTATACATATTATAATTACTAATTCGACTGTAAATATTTCGACGGCAGCTAATATGGCAGAATGTGTCGCACCTGTATTATTACAAAGATCTTATGTTACCACTTTCAAAGAAATAAACGTATTTCATTTCATTTAAAATAACTAGATAAAAAGTGTCCAACCTAAATGTACATTTTGTCATAAGGTTGCACTTTTAGTGCAACCTTTATCAATTGAATAGATACAACATGACATAAAAATCCATACTATTGAATGTCGACATAATTTGGTCGGGATATAAAGTTGACAGTGACAGCAGTACAGTACAGTTACAGCCTATAATCATCCCACTGCAGGGAAAAGGCCTCCATCATTGAATTCAAGTTACCACAGCAATGATGGGAACTGGCATAATCACCACGCTTGCCAAATGCGGGTTGGTGATCACAAACCCGAGCAACGTTCGAAAATTCGAAACGTTTTTTTTTTTGCCCGACACCTGGATTGAACCTGGGACCCCGAGATCTTGGCCCGGTATTTAAACCACTAGACCAACGGGGCGTTATAAAGTTGACACTGGCATGAAATCGACGTCAATTAAGGACATTTTTGGCGATTTCTACATCAGACTGTGAATCGATGGGCTAAAAGTAATTTAAAAAAAAAGAAGGTTTCGTCTTTGCAAGGGTTAGCCCTTACCCGGCCTTTATCCTTAAAAACCTTTTTTTTACCACTACATACATAGCAAAACTAGAATTATTCAACTTTATTTAGTTGATCGAATACAACCACGATGGATATCTTTATGTAAAATACATATTTTTTTAGAAAGAGCCTGAAAATAGTTACCTAGTTTGTTGCGCTGCCTCTCGGCACCAGCCCACTCTTACCCTGAAGCAGTGGTAGAATAGAATATACATATCTACACGTAAAAACACCTCCTAGGGCCTATTTGCAGAAATAAAGAATAATAACCGGCCAAGTGCGAGTTGGACTCGCGCACGAAAGGTTCCGTACCAAAAAGGCCAAAAAAAACGGTATGGGAGCCCCCCTTAAATATTTATTTTATTTTGTTTTTAGTATTTGTTGTTATTGCGGCAACAGGAATACCTAATCGCGGCTCTTGAGTTACAGCCTGGTGACAGAGCGATGGACAGACGGACAGACAGCGAAGTCTTAGTTATAGGGTCCCGTTTTTACCATTTGGGTACGGAACCCTAAAAATGATTTTGTATCCAATGGACAAAGTAATATATATATATATATATTTATTTTATTTATTTCACTTCCATTTACAAAGTTAGAATAACATTTACAGAGTAGTTAACTTATGTATTCATAATAGTAAAATTACGTCGACAGCTGTACTAATATAAACTGTGTCACAGCTGCCAGCGCCTTTTGTTTTTATTGATAACAATTAATACAGTAGAATAATATATATTATAATTAACTTGAAAATTTTAAGTTACAAGTTAATTATAATATAATATATATTATAATTAACTTGTAACTTAAAATTTTCTAGATTTAATAACGTCCTAATCCATTTAAGTTCCATGCCATTATCGTACAGAGGGTACATACGATAAAAGTACTTAACAAACACACAAAGTCCACTACGTCCAAGCTATAAAGTTGAAAAAGTGCTAATTTGTCAAGCCCGTTCCCAAGTACAAATCGCTGAAGATAACCCTATCTAAAGGGTAAATACACACAGTGCACACAATATTTAAAGTCACCAACATTGTTTATGCTTAATTAGAGTTTTATCTGATAGCACTATCAAATTTCACCTTCAAAATTTAAATACAACAACCTATGACAGAAAAACAAAGGACGTATTTTTTCTTTTGGTATAGCCCATAGATATATTCTACGTTTATGGTATAGCCCAGTATAAAAATGTCCGCCAAAAATCTAAAATTTTGATTTGATACGGCCTCCCAGCAACACTATTTTTACGCGATCCGCATATCATTCTAACGTTACGATACTATTCATAAGTTGTTGACTTTCTATTATACCTTCACAGGTTTAGGACCGTAAAAATTTTTCAAGCATATTCTTACGCTGTGAGCCAGCGTTGTTTCATCAAATGTTAGGAGTTTGCACCCTTAACACCCGAAAGAAACATCTTTGCAGATGTTTGACTGTCAGTTAAGATGAAACAGCTATTTATATACTTTATTTGATATTTTAGCAACTTAATTGCACTTATAATATCAGTATATAAACTTGAAAAATTTTGTCTCAGGCAGGACTCGAACCCGCATCTCCTCGCATGCCGGGCGGTAAAACAAACAACGCTGGCTCACAGCGTAAGAGTATGCTTGAAAAATTCGCGCCGTGTCGCAGTGTCTCGGTGGCCTAATGGTATGGCGCCCGCCCGGCATGCGAGGAGATGCGGGTTCGAGTCCTGCCTGAGACAAAATTTTTCAAGTTTATATACTGATATTATTTATGAATAGTCGAATTTCTATGTGTTTTAGTTCCCATTTACTATAGAGAATTTAGAATTACTTTATAATACAGAATTGTTTGTGCCTAGGCTTAGAATAATAACGCTTATTCTAAGTGCCTAGGTATATAATCAATCTGGTAATAAAAAAAAAGACGTGTGGCACTCGGAGACTGACGCGGTAAAGCTATTGCATAGCATTTTTTATCAACTTATGCAATTATAAAACTAAAAAGTATCACCGCTGTGCCGGTCGGAGTGGGGGGTGTTAGGTTATAGTGTTAGGTTGCCACACGTCTTTTTTTTAAAGAGAGACTAGCTAAAACCCTTCATACAAACTTTCTCATTTATCCTATTAGTAAGTAAATAGGACTATTCTATGCAATATTGGGCGAGTGTTTCAATTCCTTAGCTCGTAGTTTATCTCGGAATATATCGAGACCGCCCGCCCTGCCATTACATGCCTTTACAGAGACTGCAGTTACATCCCATAAGTTTTGTAGGACGTTTTGTTTTGTGCTGCATTCTTAATTTATAACAACACATAATTTTCCTTATTCCAAGCTGTTTGAATATTCAAGGAATTTTAATACTTAAACATGGGAATATTTTTCTTTTAATACTTTAATATAGGACTTCAATTCTGTTAGTTTAATGGTTATACAAGCTGGGAAAAGTTATGTTAATAAGTAAAAACAATGATATATTGAAAAAAAAAACTCAACTATCACCGAGAACCATTTTTTTCTAAACATTTTTCTATTAAACAAAAATATGTTTTTTTACGTCGAATCTATAATTAAAGAAATAATGTAATAACAATAAATTATTATACAATAAATATGGTGTAATCTATAACTGATAATTATAATGTAATATTTGCATGTAACAACAATTATCTAATTATCAATATATTATTATATAGAAAATATAATATTAATGTTAATAATATAATAGTATTTAAGAAATTGCTGAGCCCTTGCAGGGTCATGTTTGGGTCTAAACCTGTAACTAACATCTTGGAAACAACATGATGCAATAAAGAACTTTGAACTTTGTGTTTGATTGAATGCGTTAGTTAACATGGGCTTGTAATTTTAATAAGTTAAAGCGCCACCCGAATCAAGCGGCTTCCCACGACCTTCGCTAGATCGTCAGTCCACCTGGTGGGGGGGCTAACCACAGTGCGTAAAACCAAATAGAAAGGTCGTAAAATATTTTTGTATTAAGTCTAAATAATATGTTTTACCTGTTCTAAGCCTGTGCCAAAAAATACTAACAATTAACACGCATTACTTGCAACCTTCATAACAACCTTCTGAACTATATCACAGTCATTAATAAATAATAAATAAATAAATAATTGTGGACAACATCACATACATTGTTCTGATCCCAATTTGAATAACTATTTAAAGCATTCGTATTTTGGAAACCAGAAACAACGAAGGTACCACAAACACCCAGACCCGAGAAAATGTAGAAAAACACATTTTTTCTACATTGACCCGTCCGGGAATCGAACCCGGGACCTCGGAGCAGGCGACACCTTGAAAACCGGTGTGTACGCCACTCCGCCACGGAGGTCGTCATTTAACGGTACTTTACACACTCTTGCTTACGTTCAGTTTTTTTTTACTTGTAAAGTTAAAAGAGATATCCCGTAACGGGCCCAGACATTGTACAGTATTCTAAAAAAATCAAGAAAAATCTACTGACTTTGGAAAAAATACGAATGACTGTATATAGAGTATAATTTAGCGGTTAAAAAATAAAAATAATCTAATAAATATCCCTCTCAATTAGGCATACAAGATGGCGTTTGACGAAAAAAAAAAGATAAACCATAAACTCTAAAATGTCAGCAGCTGTCAGATTTCCTTTGTCATAAATTGACAACCACTCGTCATAATCTCACGTAAAAAGGTTATATTATATAATTGCAAATATATTTCTTTTAGGCATAATATAAGTTAAAACTCTTTCTTTTGTTTGTTATTATCACAACAAGCACAAGTAAGCAAACAATATCTCTCGTTCGAATCGAGATATAAGCGATTTTTAACTGTCAAAAGTGACAGATGTCATCAAAGTGTCATCTTCCGCCATGATAGTTTTTGTTGTTTAGTATTGCTATTTTCATAAGTTTATTTTTGTTTAAGCCATTAAACGAAGTCGTTTTAAAGATTTTGGATAATAACAAAGTGTTGTAGGTATACTTTATTTGATATTTTAGCAACTAAATTGCACTTATAATATCAGTATATAAACTTGAAAAATTTTGTCTCAGGCGGGACTGCGAGGAGATGCGGGTTCGAGTCCCGCCTAAGACAAAATTTTTCAATTTTATATACTGATGTTGTAGGTATATTGCCCTAACTTTTGGTAATGTGTACAGGTTCAGTGTTCAGGCCTAGCCTCCATACAATTTGGGAAACAAATAAAGATTGTCCTAAGTAGCATCATTGCAAAAACTGTGTTAGTACAGAATGTGCTTTGCATGTCTAGTTGGTGCATAGCGAACACCAGGGGGCGCTTTGTCCCAGCAATAATTCCCGCCATTGTTGTAGTTATGGCGCGACATTAAAAACAGAGATTTATAATATTCACCCATCGAGTTATTGCTGTAACTGCATCCCATGGTGTTTCGTTCTGGATTTTGAATCCTGGCCGTTTGATATTCGTTACAAATTTGGATATGGTTTGTTTAAATTCAGATGTTTGGTTTAGCATCGAAAATAAATAGATGGCATAGTACAATGTTGAATCGCGGTGTTTGGTGTTTTTGTTCTATTAAATAATGTAAATTAATCTAGTATTTTACCTTTAACGGGAAAAAAAAACTCTTTATTAAACATACCTCTCAGATATTAATTAAATTTATAAAGGACAAGGAGCTAGCAAATGGTATTATATTCCAAAACCAGTCATGTTTCCACATGCATATTGTAATACCATGACGAAACCCAAAATTTGATATCAGCATTATAAACATGTTCATTTCTATTTAAACTCAATTCTCACAATACATTATGCCTAAAAAAGGTTTTTTTTAATAATCTGGTTATTTTTCCGACGGAACAATGAGATAATCTATGCTTAAAGATACGCCTGCTTAGAATAGATTAAATTAGCAAACGTATATCTTACGCCACTTATACTATGAGAAGAAGTGGTTCTCTCGTCCAAAAGTAAAGTAAAGTAATCATCCCACTGCAGGGCAAAGGCCTACATCATTGAACTCAAGTTACCACAGGAATGATGGGTATGTATGAAACAAACAAGGTATAATGCTAGAAAACGATGGGTAGCAAGGTTTTATTTCACAAACCCGCTTATCAGGCATTGCGATTATGGCGATATCCTCTAAATTAGTTATACCAGATATTATAAGTTGCAATTAAATTGCTAAAATATCATTTAAAGTTGCCCTGTAAGTGAAAAGTTGTTTTCAAGTCCTACCTGAATCAGTTGAGATTTTTGTTCAAGAAATTATTTTTCCTTATATAATTAGTTTTAAAACAATTTAATCCTTTTGGAGAGGCCTATGTCAAGTAAACTCATGGGGCCGATTATGGTGTTTTAACCTTTACAATGACGATTATTATCTGAGCATTACATCAGCAATACAATATTACATATTTTCTATTTTTTTATACAATGCCTTTTTTAAATTAGTTAGGTTAACAAACAGTGAACAAAATATTAAAAAGTAAATTAAAAATTAACGGCCTTTAATTTTGACGACCATTTGGATCAGCGGTAGTAAACACTGCTTCTGAGCCATGGGTCGCGGGTTCGATCCCCGCACAGTGCAAATATTTGTGTGCATGAACATGTCTGTTTGTACTGGTCTGGGTGTTTTCTATGTATTATAAGTATTTATGTACAAAAAAAAAGGTATACAAGTAAGTTTATCGGTTGTCTAGTACCCCATACGACAGGGTACTTAATAGTAGCTTAATTTGGGACTAGATGCCTCTGTGTGGCCCAGTGTGGCATGTCTTAAATATTTATTTATTTATTTATTTAATCATCCCAATGCAAAGCAAAAAATAGTCCGTCGTCACAGTTTTTGCCCCCAATTTTAAATATTGACTCTGTAAAACGGAAACCGTGATGTCACGTAGTCTGCTACGAACACGCTACGATATTCGTAGCACACCTACGCCGTATTTCGTTTCGCAACATCCAGATATCATCAATGTAAACAATGTAACCCGCGATAATAACTTGTGGCTATCCACATTGTGAAAAGTTACTTTGGAAAATGATTGAACTCGTAAAAATACATAAAAGAACTGTAAAATACATTTTGACTTGAAGTGTTTGTTGTACAACTTTGTCTAAAAAAGTTAACAAAAAAAACGAATATGTTTAAATAATAATAAAAAAATGATAATTATGAATAATACTTAATTAGTACTTAAAAGGAAAATCGTTAAAACTTGCTGTTTAAGTCAAACGTTAGTTAATCAAAGACAAGAAATTAATCGTGTGTTTAATAAATCTACCCCAATCTTGGTTGTTTGGGTAGAAAACCAAAGGCCTTATGTTTTACGCAAAACAAAACCAGTAAGATATTTATCTTAGTAAAAATAATGAAGATTTATATCATTTCATCCTGCCTAATATTGCACAATCATTTCAAGTTACAATATAGAGAATGTTCTTCAATGTCACTGAAATTGTCCAAATCTCGTGTTCGCAAAATACAAGAATTAATAAAAACAACACAGTCAAGAAAATATCAAAAAATACAAAATGAACGAGCCAGACGAAGCGAAAAACTGATATTATGGACAATCGTCTGACAAATTTATTTTTCTTATATCGTGGCGAGATGGGATGTCTGTTAAATTACGAGGTCTCAGAGGAAACTAAGAGTGACGTTAGAGGGCGAACCGACCATTTTTTGCCTCGTCTCAATACACAAAACGTGACTATTTCACAGACTAGTGACAACAACGTTAAAATACGACGAATAACTACACTGATTAAAGGCGATCCTTTTGGGCGGAAATTTCTTGAAAACGCATTTGAAATGGACTTTGCGACGGGGTCGAGGAACTGGCCAATGACAGTAGATGCAATTACCGGCTGACTCATGGCCAAAAAAGAATAGTATGCGGCGTTCCAATTGCAGCTATGTGTAGTATTTTCTCCCGATTATCAGGGACTGTTTGAAGGATGCAGCGCGGGCGGGGGGAGGGGAAGGCGGGCCGGCGCCTCAGTCGTCCCCAAACCGCGGCGCTGCACGCACCTCTGCGCGCTAGTCTACCAAATGAAGACTCCGCGATACCAAACCACGCTTTTCACGTATCCCAGTACAAAACGACCCGGTTTCTGTTGACTGTGAACACGTTTATTATACCTCCTAGCTATAAGACCCTCTTGGACTGTCTTCGTTCGTGGCTAATGTGAGTTAACATCTTGCGGCCGCGAGTGTCTGCAGATCACATGCCCTAGATTTAGGGTGTCGACGTTGGAACGCCCGAATGCTACATTTTTGCGTTTATTTACGACCAGGCAATGCTTCTGTAGTACTAGACTAGTTATTAGTTGTAGCGCTTAGTCGGTAGATGGCAGTGGTAGTGCTGTCATTAAATTTTGTATTATCTCATAAAACTTTATATCATCTTTATTGACCGCATGCGATCTCGCAAGGCGTTTGCGATTTTTACTAAACATTTTTAATGTAATTGCTTGCGAAAACAGATGAGTAGACGACGTCGATAAAAATATATTTAGTAATCACTATCAAACTCCGTAACGTTTTACCTAAACCACAGTAACTGTGGTGTCTCACATTATACATATTTATGTGTCGGTAGTGGCTAAGAGTAATGTAGACTTTATCACACGACTGTAGAGTTGAGTTTTAAGTGGGCAGTTTGTAGTAGAAACATTAAACCGGAATGTCTGTAAATTCACCATCTTATTTCTTCATTTTTAGTTAGCTCCTCCGCAATGCTTCGCCAATAGTTTTATACAGCATTTTAGTGTGTAGGAATGTGCTTTAAGAGAGTAAAGGATAGTTGTACAGATGTTTTGGTAGTGTGTGTTTAGGATAAGGTTGGTTGGGGATGTAGCGAAGGGTGCTACGCACGTGGAGCAGGTAAATAATTATTGCCACGTGGGTCGGCTCAATTAACCTCCCTGGGGGTCGGTCGCTCGCTCGCTAATGGATAACCAGTACAGCGTTGTTGTCATAAATAATAATTGCATTTGCTGTACCGAATGTTTCAACTTTATTTTAAAAAAAAACTATTCTAGTGGTTCCAGTTGGATTCTAATTCATGTCTATCCTATTTATATTTATAAGATTGCATCATAAATGTTCTACTTAACTTATTGAAAAAAAATTTTTGGTCAACTCATCAAAAGGTTTCCAGCAATGAACGATTTGATTTCCATTCAAAAAAATGTTGCATGGACACATGAAATAGATTAAGATTTTTTGATAGATGTAATAAATGAAGTCCAGCTTAGATTGATATTATTAATGAGTGGGTCCGTACCATACAATTTTTCGTTTCGATGACTATCACTTTTTGGTATACATAGACGACTTAATATTCGTTGCGGATCATTTGGCAGAACACATTAGATCAAGCGGTGTGTGCGTGTCTATGCGTAGGGTGCTGGTGTCTGGCGGGATACCCCCTTATGGGGTGGCCAGGGCGGGCGGGGGGGCTGCGGGCAGGACCGGCACATGGCGGATCGATGCGGCGCGCGTCGCTCGTATCATTTGCGTGCGACTCCCCCCTCTCGCCTCTAGGATGACCTCCCCTTGAATGCCTATAAAGTCACTCAGATTTTGGTGGATGTCTTGAGGGTAACTGATTGAGGCACATGATTGTCACATGTTTGTATTGTTACAGCGTGCGATTTAGCAGTTATTATTACTAGTACGATAATACCTAATATTATTATGTACACACTTGTCAACGTTATTACTGAGCATTTAAACAAGTAGTTTGGCTTTTTAATAGAGAGTCGTGGAGGATATTGCATTAACTGATACAAGTTTTGGGAAAATGTTTTTAGCTTGAACTTTATTCAACTTGGAATGTCCTAGATTATGAGTAAGTGCAACTTTTAGCTGTAAATATATAAAAAGTCATTTCGTCATATTTTATTTGCAAAATACGTTTTGATAAAGAAAGTGGGGGGTTTTAATGACATACGAAATAACTTGTTGTCAACTTAATTATTACAATTGTGACCAACAAAAAATGTTTTAAGCAATTACATACCACTGTTAATTGATACTAACTACGATTCTATAAATAAAAATATCACTTGACTTAGGCGAGACTTGAACCTACAACCTTAAATCTGCCAACCAATGGTTAGAGCAATGAAAGCAGAAAGTATTCAAGAAATCATAATATTTTTTTAAGTCAGTACCTAAATAATGTTTTGAATTAAAAAGTTCATGCTCTCACGTTTTCTTAATTGATCATAAACTTTACAATGTACACGTGACCTTGGTGACAGAACTTTAAAAAAACATTTCAATATAAACTGGATCTAGTAATGCATACATTCAAATGTATGCATTACTAGATCCAGTTTATCATTATTATTTATTTAAACAGCTATCGGTTTATTAATTACGTAGAACTCGCGATGTGCATTAGAAGTAACTAGCTGTTCCCCGCGACTTCCTACGCGTCAATTTCAGTTTTTAAGATCGCGATTATTTTTTCAACATTTTTCACTGATGCTTCGCTCCTACTGGTCGCAGCGTGATGTTATATATCCTAAAGCCTTCCTCGAGGCATGGACTATCCAACACAAAAAGAATTTTTCAATTCGAACCAGTACTTCCAGAGATTAGCGCGTTCAAACAAACAAACAAACAAACTCTTCAGCTTTATAATATTAGTATAGATAAAAATTCGTTAATTCTACATCTGAACGCCCCGTTGGTCTAGTCGTTTGAATACCGGGCCAAGATCTCGGGGTCCCGGGTTCGATCCCCGGGTCGGGCAACACAATTATCGAATTTTCGGAAACTGCTCGGGTTTGTGATCACCAACCCGCATTTGGCAAAGCGTGGTGATTATGCCTGAACGCATCATTGCTGTGGTAACTTGGATTTAAAGATGGAGGCCTTTGCCCAGCAGTGGGATGATTATAGGCCGTTACTTTGACTTGAAGCTATTTTGAGTAAGTAGAAACATAAGTACACTAACTTCTTATCGTGATATCGCAATCATTCTTGAAGGTTAGTCTGGTGACAGAGTATGCCAAGTAATTTATAACAGTAATCTGACTTGATTTTGATTTTTTTGCGTCGAATATCTATACTATTTTGTAATAATATAAAGCTAAAGAGTTTGTTTGTTTGTTTGTTTGAACGCGCTAATCTCTGGAACTACTGGTTCGAATTGAAAAAATATTTTTGTTGGATAGTCCATTTATCGAGGAAGGCTTTAGGCTATATTCTTTTTAAAACTTCTTAATCGCGATCATAATAACAGAAATTGACGCGGACGAAGTCCCATGCAACAGCTAGGAACTTTATATTGGTCCTACATAAATTTGATTCTTGAAGAGTAGAAAAGTTTTTATAGGAAATCAATAATTACTTTATCGATTTAAATAAAATTTGGCATTTGAGACTCATAAAGACTACTACTATAAGAAAGGTGGTGTTCTTCAAATCACCCCCTTAAAAGTTGGTTAGCTTAAAGGGTTGACAGACAGGAAAAATTTCATTGTCTTTTTGTAGACAATGATAGGTACGGATTGCAAAAATGTTTAGTCATCTGTAAAAAAAGTGTTGCTAGGCGGCCGTATCAAAAATTTTAGATTTTTTGCTGACATTTTCTAAGTGCTTTATCTTGACATTTTTGTACTGGGCTATACCAAAAGAAAAAATACGTCATTTGTTTTTTGTCTCGTAGATTGATATATTATTAAAATTTGGAATGTGGTTAAAATTTCACCCTGTATAATCGGAAACGCGATATACAGCTGAGCGATATTATCCAGATATCCAGCTTGCTTTCTTCATAGACGGAGTTGCGGATTAAAATCTTTTTCTGTTTCTATTAAAACATGAGTGATTTATTTTATTAAATTATACTAGCTATTCCTTGCGAATATGTACGTGTTTATTTGATCCTATTCCACAGAAACTTTACTTTATGTGGAATAAAAAAATGAATGTGGAAAACATCACATAATTGTTGTTTTTACATCATACTAAATAATTAAACTAATGGCAGTAAATTAACTATTTTAAGCACTTGTTTTGTGGAAATACAATGAGGGTACTACAAAAACCTAAGTCTAAGACGATTTAGAAAATCAATTTTCTACATTTATCTGCCCGGGAATCTAACCCGGGACCTAGGAGCAGGCAACACTTTGAAAAGGTAACGGTATATACGACACACAACCACTGAGGTCATAAAAAATAAAAAGCCTGTGCGCTTTTTCATTATACATAATAGGTAAACTACTTTCGTGAAAAATTTCATTCATATTTGTCAGGCCGTTTTGACGTGAGTAACAAACATACAGCCGATCATTCACAGCTAAAGCTAGCTAAAAAGTTAACCTAAAGCTAATTTCCGATCCACTGCTCCAAATTAGAAAATCCTTTGTTGGTTATGTTTTTAAAAATCAGGAGAAGATTTGTATCGAAAAGAAACTATTTGAGAAATATCCACATGAAAAAGATAAACATACTACGGGAAATACAAGACTTATTCCGATTAGTACTGATAGTCACGAATTTCAAAATACCGACTTTTATAATTCCGAATGATACAGATATCCGAATCTTGGGAATCCGATCTATAATAAGTCCGAATATTGAACCTAAATTTCAAAATTCCGAATGTTTAAAAGTACTATTGTTAGTATACAGAATTTCATGCTGCCGAATCATGTAAATTACGAACCTTTAAAAATCCAAAGTATCATAATACGAATACCGAATATCAAAAATCCGAATACACAAAATTCTCAAAAACTTAAGCATGAATGCAGACTTCTTGCTTGCATCTTGCATGCAGGCAAGTAGCATGCATGAAGGCAAGCAGCATGCATGCAGGCAAACAGCATGCATGCAGGCAAACAGCATGCCTGCAGGCAAGCAGCATGTATGCAGGCTAGTAAGCATGCAATCATGCATGCAGGCAAGCAGCATGCATGCCGGCAAGTAGCATGTATACAAGCTAGCAAGCATGCAATCATGCATTCAGGCAAGCAAGCATGCATGCCGGGCAAGCAGGCAAGCATTAAGTTTTGATCTTCTCCGGCGCTACGGGAGGTGCAGTCCTTCCGCTCTTGCGTAACAAATCTCTGGCACCCACCCTCGTTTTCGCATCTTCGGATTGCGACCAGCCTAAGCCGCTGCAGCTTGCCCGGGCGCCTGAGTTTTGTTACTGCGAGCACGGACTGCACTTCCTCCGCTTTAAAATTGCACTCTAGTATTGGGCAGACAAGTACTACGCGGAAAGACCACGGCGAGTGAGGGTTCAACTAAATACTTAATTTTAACAATGAATTCTCGGAAATTTGAAATTCGGAATAAAGTTTTTCGGGCCAATAACACAACGGAATATTTTTAATTCTTTGTAGTAGTGAGGTTCGGAAAATGAAAAATTTTACTTTTGACATTCTGGAAATGTTTTAACCATGGTTTTGACTAGTCGGAATTTTAATTCTAAGGAAGTTTTACACTCGGAGGTTTCAAAATCTAAATATTCAATATCGGAATTACATAATTTAGAATCTTTGGGTGTCCCCTGAATAGCTGCTGCCGCTGAATAGCTAGCTTATAATATTAGTAAGATTTTTCTTCTTTCTTCTTCTTTTAAAGTAATAAGTACCAATAAATTAATGTGGACAACATCACATACATTGTTCTGGTCCCAATTTGAATAACTGTTTATTTAAAGCACTCGTATTTTAGAAACCAGAAACAACGAAGGTACCACAAACACCCAGACCCGAGAAAATGTAGTACAACACGTTTTTTCCACATTGACTCGTCCGGGAATCGAAGCTCGGGACCTCGGAGCAGGCTACACCTTGACAACCGATGTGCACGCCAGCCATTGTGCCAAGGTCGTGCAAAATAACTTAATAACTTAACCAGTAATAAGGGATCGCCCTGTCTTCACCTTATTCGTCCCCTTCTTTATTAGCCAAGCCTTTTCCTGTTCTTCTTGATTCTGGGTTAGTTAGGTTCTTTGTCTTTACTCTTGATTCTGGATTAGTTACTTTGTCTTTAATTAATTGTAAATTACTTTCGAGTGTTTCAAGCAATCAATAAAGTGATGATTTTTAGTTCAGCGCGTTTATTTATGTATGACCGAAATTATTGAGATTAATATCTTCTATATATATAAAAATGTTATGTTGGTCTGTGTACGCTTCAAAAACTCAAAAAGTTCTGCACCGATCGAGCTGAAATTTTAGCATGATATATAATCCGCATCAAGGATTGTTTTTATCTATTCCGCGACCGTGAAAAAAAAACATAAAAAACAATAAATAACAGAAACCATTCAATCACAATGTGCCACAGCGAAGTGTGGCAGGGAACAGCTAGTTATTTTATAAATCTAAATAAAAAAAAATAAACTGAAAAACTTTATACTTTATTTGATATTTTAGCAACTTAATTGCACTTATAATATCAGTATATAAACTTGAAAAATTTTGTCTCAGGCGGGACTCGAACCCGCATCTCCCGCGAGGAGATGCGGGTTCGAGTCCCGCCTGAGACAAAATTTTTCAAAAAAATTTTTCAAGTTTATATACTGAAAAACTTTAGTTAAATTTGTTAAAGATATTTTACTTAGACGAATGAATAAGAAAGTTGATCACACAGTAAAAATAGCTTGCGTTTTAAAATAACAAAACTGATTTCATAAATATTGATTAGATATTATCATAATTCGTATCTAGTTTTATTATAAAAGAACCCACGTGTTTTTATCAACGACCTGATTAAAATAAAACCGGCCAAGTGCGAGTCAGACTCGCGCACGAAGGGTTCTGTACCAAAAAGGCCAAAAAAACGGGTTTTAGTATTTGTTGTCATTGCGGTAACAGAAATACATAATTTGTGAAAATTTTAACTGTCTAGCTATCGCGGCTCTTGAGATACAGCCTGGTGACAGAGCGACGGACAGACGGAAAGACAGCGTGTCTTAGTAATAGGATCCCGTTTTTACCATTTGGGTACGGAACCCTAAAAATCTAAGCTGCATAGAAGTGTTGTATAAAAAGTGCATAAATAATATTCATATAGGTACCAACAAAGTCGGGTTTGTTTGAACACTTGGAAACTCTAGAACGGCTGATTTTTTTAATTATTAATTGTTTCTGTTTTTGTCCCAAATAGCAAAATAACTAACAAATATGGTAAGATATTGTCAAAAATTAAAAACTGATTAAATGTATTTCGTTATTTTTTTTTCAATTCTTCATAAGTTTATTTTTTTATTTTTGTGGCAATACTAAGTTTACGAAGTCAGCTAGTTTATAATATAGGTAATCATAAAATTTTGTTTAATTAGAAAGGCCATTGATTAAAATAAGGAAACTACGGTGTGTAGGTACGACACGTATCATCATCTGCTTAGATTAAAATTGAACAGTACAAAGTGACATTTTAGTATGACATTTTTCTATTTTATCAATAGTTACGTAGATAAACTAAAAATTGTATAGAAACAGTCACTTGTGGATGCAGGAATTGAGGTGAGGCTGTAACAAATCAAAATAACAGTTTTTTGTATGCCACAGATCTTTAATAGAACATAGTCTCAAACCATTGGCATTAATTCTTATATTACTGAAACGGTCGTCCGAAAACAACAAAACCGATTAAATAAAGTAATTGTTTAGTTACATCAATATCTTGGAGTTAGGCGAGCGATAAGAAGGGAGCTTGGCCTATATCCAAGGGGAGGGTTCCGACCGCCTTATTGAAATGTGTACGAAAAATATTGAAATCCAAGTCCTTTAGATTTAAAATTGGAATAAACAATCCTTTAGCCGACCACTGGAAAGATGGCAATATATTTTTAGTACTTATTACGTTTGCATTTATTTGTTACTAGCGGGACGCGCGAACTTCGTATCACCTTACTAGTTATTTGCAATGTGACGCAATTAATAAATGAATATGAATATGAACATGAATATTTGATTTTGACGTCTTAAATGTCATTGTCATCAAATATGGCGTAATTGGAAAAAAACATTAAGATTTTTTTTAAATGTTGTAACGTTAAGTTTCCAACACTTTTAATATTTATTAACCTATTTCTGACAAAGACATATCCAAACACATCAAAAATCATAAAAAATTGTCTATCCGTTTTCGACTTAATACCTAAGTGGTGATACTCGTACTAACACGACTTTCTTATAAGATGTAAGAAATTTCCAAAATTTTTTGGGTAATTGAAGTGTCCAGTACAAATAAGCAGTAACATAATTTTATAGTAGCTTAGGAATGAAGTCACGCAGAAGTTTTCAAGAAAAACCCTATAAATTTGATTGCGTTGAGAGTGTCAAATAATTATATGTTTTTAGCCGCATAAACGACCTATTTTCATAATTTGCGGGCACCACACGACTCATAATATTCTCGTATTTTAATAAAATTATAAATTAAGAAATGGTAACATTAATGCATTAGAACCAGAACATGCACATGCATTCCATACCGATATTTTGAAGATATCAAAACAAATAGGTTTAGCTAAGCGACAAGTCGACGTGTTCAAGAACTAATTAGCTCTATTTTGAAGTCAAATTTAATAATAGGGGTTAAAGTATGAAATTGCCGATTATTTTCCCACTTTTTATTTTGTTCATAGCTTTAATTATAGTCATATTATTGCGTAATTCTTTTTGTATTGTATTAAAAACTAAATAAAGTAACTTTTGACTAAAAAAAAATGCAATACTAGTGCCTATTACTTCAAAGGAAGTCGTTGAAAAGACCCCTTACAATGTGTCAGCTGACCTTCTTGCTTCAGTTAAGTATATTTGTATTATATACTTTACAATTACGGTAAACTTGACATTTAAATTATAACAAAAATATGTGTGTCTATTTGAAATTGTAAATTAACGTATCTAAGTGTAATGTTAGTACCAAAAGATGAAATAAATGAATATGAATATGAATTGTTATTTATAAAGTTACTAATAGATATCTATCTACCTCATCATCATCATCAATAATAACAGCCCACTGCTGGACCTCTTCATAAGGGGTGTAATTCCATAATCGCTGTGGTAACCGAATTCCATGATAGAGGCCTTTTCCCTGCAGTGGGATGATTATAGTCCGTTAAATAACATGAAAACTAAACACGTGTGATGAATGATTCGTCAACAAAAATATCTTATCTTGCCACATATTACCAGTTCCGCCTCGGCCTAGATCTCAGGCCCAGGCAGGCCATTGTTCCTGTCTAGACAGAGTAAACCCCCATTTAGAGTATAATAAAATAGGCTGACTAAACAGCAGTCCGCCTAAACTTGATTATGTTCTGGTTCCGTCAGAATATCAAGTGTTTTCCCTTAGTTTTCTAGGCAAGACAAAAACCATTGAGGTCTTTTAATTTTGTTGTATTCGTTAATCGGTGTTATTATTATGTCGTTGCAATGTCCTTTAGTAATAAAAAATAATTATTCTTATTCTTAACTTCCATCTGTACCCTTTCAACATTTTGATAGATGTAAAAATTTACTGAATTAAGTCAGATTTAATCAGATATAACGTTAAGTGGTTATTTACTTGGCTAAGATCTTGGGGGTTCGGAGTTCGATCCCCGGGTCCAAATAAATCTAACCAACCAAAAAACCGAGCTTATAGGTGAAACGCCGCTGGCTTTCAGCGTAAAGACTTGAATTAATTCGTCAAAACATCTTATATCTAGGTAGCTCAATCAATGGTTAAAACAATTGCCTGGTAAGCAAAAGGATGTGGGTTTGAATCCTATTTCAGCCAGTCAAATTGTTTATTCATCATCATCATGATCATCTCAGCCAATTGACGCCCACTGCTGGACAAAGGCCTCCCCCAAGGATCTCCACAACGAACGGTCCCGTGCCACTCGCATCCAAGGGCTCCCATTCATCAGATCGTCGGTCCACCTGGTGGGGGTCTACCCACAGATCGTCGTCCGGTTCGCTGTCGCCATTCCAGAACCTTTCCGCCCCACGACCATTGGCTCTTCAATTTTTATTCAAGTATTTGTATTTTCTTACGGTCATTCCCTTTTATTCCATGCAAATATCGCTTATATGGGAATCATCAAAAGCCATCACCATTCTCTCCGCCATGGGACGAGCCCCTAGCCTACCGAACTGCCATAAAATACAATATTATAAACAAATAACAACCTGTCCAACTCCCATTGGTCGTAACTTCCGAACGTTAACTGATCTCATACGAAATATGTAGACTCGTAAATGTATTATTTTCGCGACGTCAGCCTACCACGATCTGGAGGGATAGGGCATTGAACCGCGGGTTTATAATTAACAAGCGGACCCGACAGACGTTGTCCTGTCCTAACTATGAATATTGATTTCAAATTGGTATAATTAATAAAAAAACTATTTTAGATACGAATTTATTTATCGACATTGCAAATGCTAACCGCACTGGAAATTGTAACTGTTTGCAGCACGCATTGTGTCAAACGCCATACATTAAAAAAGTTTAAATTGTCAAAAGCGATAAGGTTACATTACAAATAATTTAGTATGATGATTAACTTTTTTGAATTTTTAAAAATTTCCGCCGAATTTTCTTAATTTTTTCTTTCTTAAGAACATTATAGTGACAATAACAAACAAAACAAAAAAAGAAATAGCGTAATCGGTCCTGCCGTTCACGGGTGATGCGATGACCAAGGGAAATAGGGATTCATTTTTATATATATAGATTATAAATGTATGTCTTAAAACACTTTTGATTGATGTAACATAAAAAATATATACAAAATCATGATACCAATGTGTCACTTTTTTTTTTTAAAATACCTATTATATGGGTATCAAAGTATTTAATAAACGACCGTCGGACTACTGATTAGCCACTAGAAAAAAACACATTCAAAAATAAATTATTCCAATGGCTCTTGCAGCACAATTTCACTCTTTTCAATCCCACTGCAGGGAAAAGGCCTCCATCATTGAATTCAAGTTACCACTGCATGATGGGAACTGGCATAACCACCACGCTCGCCAAATGCGGGTTGGTGATCACAAACCCGAGCAACGTTCGAAAATTCGAAACTTTTTGTTGCCCGACCCGGGGATCGAACCTGGGACCCCGAGATCTTGGCCCGGTATTTAAACCACTAGACCAAGGGGCGTTAAACATACCTATTACTTTTTAAATATCATTGGTACAACCTATATTAATCAAGCAGATACCTACAACACGATATAAATATCCATATTGATCATTGCATCGTCATGACATACGGAGCCGAAACGTGGACACTGACGGTACGGCTAGTCCACAAGTTCAAAGTCGCTCAGCGAGCTATGGAAAGAGCTATGCTCGGAGTTTTGTCTTAGGGATAAAATCAGAAATGAGGTGATCCGGCAGAGAACTAAAGTTACCGACATAGCCCACCGGATTAGCAAGCTGAAGTGGCAGTGGGCTGGCCATATTAGCCGCAGAACCGACAACCGCTGATGTAAACGAGTTCTTGAGTGGAGACCGCGTCTTGGCAAACGTAGTGTAGGACGCCCTCAGGCCAGGTGGAGTGATGATTTGCGCAAGGCGGCAGGAGCTGGATGCGAGAAGCCGAGGATCGACCTAAGTGGCGTGCAATTGGAGAGGCCTATGTCCAGCAGTAGACTGTAATAGGCTGATGATGATTATGATGATGATGATCATTGCATGTTGAAAAATTTTGGCTGGATTATAAAGATGGCTGACAAATCAACGTCAATCATTCAATCGAAAACAGTTTGGGTGTCATTTTTGGGGTTCCGCACCCAAAGGGTAAAAACGGGACCGTATTACTAAGACTTCGCCGTCTGTCCGTCGCTCTGTCACCAGGCTGTATCTTAAGAGCCGCGATAGCTAAATAGTTGAAATTTCTACAAATTATGTACTTTTGTTACCGCAATAACAACAAATACTAAAAACAAAATAAAATAAGTATTTAAGCGAGGCTCCCATACAACAAACGCGATTTTTTTCCCTTTTTTGCTTGATATTAATAATGGTAACAGGTAGGCACTTAAAATATTCAAAAAACACTCAATTGTATTTTAACTTTAATAATAAATAATAAAATTTATATGTGAGGGGGTTGCCATACAAAAAACACCATTTTCTGCCTATTTTTGCTCGATATCAATAAATGGTAACAGGTAAGCACTACATTAACTAAATTAATATAGGTACCTACTGTTGTTTATTTAGGTTTAAATTTAGTTTTAGCAAGTCGACTGTACCTACTATCTAAATTATGAAAAAAAAGGGGGGATAGTTTAGGAGCTATGGTGCTTAAGGAGAAAAACAAACTAAGTCATAAAAATTCTTAAATACTTTGAGTCGTGAGGTGCCAGCACGTTCCAAATTTAACAGACTTCAAAAAAAGTAAAGTACTCACTAAAAAGTAAAATACAAACACAAAAAATTACCTTTAAAAAAATATTAGATATGTTTTGTTTGTAATACTCGTATAATTTTGTGTATGACATAAAATAATTGTCATTATCTATTTTTGTATTGTTTTGGGCTCGGCAACGACTTCAAACTGTTAAATTTGTAGTAGTTAAGTTTATTTTTTCTATTTATGTTCGAAAATTCGTCTTGTCACCCAACCGAACCCCAAGATATTGGCGCGGTACTTACACCATTCGACCAATGAAGCTTTGTTTTAGCCATAAAGCCTAGGTTATACAGGGTGTAACAAAAAGCTTAACGAAGCCTTAAACCTGGCATTCAGTTCATCAAACCAAATCGTATTTCGTTCATCATACTTTTTTTTTGGCCTTAAAATAAATCAAGTATTTATTGCCCGCAATGTATAGCGCGCTCGAAGCGCTATAGACGAGGATTGTGACCTAACTTCATACAATAGGTGTGTGTGCGTGGTTCACGGGTTGCTCTCTTTAAAGCGTATTTATCAAAAAGCTTTTTTATCAAAAAGTTGTAAAAAAAAATTACATGTTTTTATAAAAGTTTAGTAACAACAAACAGAAGATTTTGATGCAAAGATCTTGAAAAAAAAATTCATTTTGACCTCAATCATTTGAAATCAAACCTCAATATCTCAGTAAAGATTAATTTCCCAGGTATGGTGTCTTGGAAAAAAAAGATCGTACAAATGGGTAGAATACGTGGTATTCGGCTTCGTTAAGCCTTTTGTTACACCCTGTATAATGAACCTAAACAAAGTCAAAGATTACATTTTTGTTTAGGTTGCCTGTGTTAGTCCGCTAAAGGTGACCCCTGTGACATTGTTGTTATTTTGTTAAGATCGCTCGGTGATTTTGTGTTTGAGAACAATACTGAATTAGAGGCGATTGGGGCTATTTGGCTTGTGACTCGCCGATGAGACTGTTTATGGCTGGCAACTTAGACTTTTGCTGAAATATGTATCTTCTAAAAATGCAGAATCATCTAAAAGTTTGTATTGTTTATTAAAAATCTGTGTACACGAATTTTTTTGTGTTCAAGATATTAAACCTAAGTCTCGACATCAAAACCCAATTGTCTTAATGGCTTTTAGTAAGCTAATTTTCTACACACGCTTCTAGGAAAAAACCAAAATCAAAATATCTTATTTCAGCAATTGATTAAGTATAAAAGTATAAAACTAGTGATAGGAACCTCATTTCAAGCAAAACATTGCTTGTTATAGAAAGAACCGCTCTTCTTCTCAATACATACTATCTTAAGACGGATATTATGATACTTACATTTATTAAACTTTTAATCAAACTTCCAAAATATTTGAATTTTAAGAAAATCATGTTGGAAGTACCTTATTAAAAGGGGTTAAAGTATGAAATTGCCGATTATTTTCCCACTTTTTATTTTGTTTATAGCTTAAGTATAGTCGTATTATTGCGTAATTCTTTTTGTATTGTATCAAAAACTAAATAAAGTAACTTTTGACTAAAAAAAATGCAATAGGCATTATATATTATATTAATAGGCACTAGGTCTATTACTTCAAAGGAAGTCGTTGAAAAGACCCCTTACAATGTGTCAGCTGACCTTCTTGCTTCAATTAAGTATATTTGTATTATATACTTTGGTTTTCAGAAATTTAAATACTATAATGCGCAGCTTTATAACCATCTAACTTTCACCTATAATTGCATCGAAAACGGTTCAGGCATTTTAAAAAAAAATTGTTAGTATGGAAAAATGACTTTTCTTGATTTCGTCGGCAATTTCATACTTTAACCCCTAATATTATAGTTAACCTAAAATTAAGTTTAAGTGTAAACATTGCATCCAACGGTACAAATTTTTACTTTTTCTTCTGGCCCGGGTTGGGTACCCAAAGGTTTACCCCGATAATAAACTGATTTCCGGGAAACCACCTCTTATAGAATATATTTGACGGAATGTTAGTAACCTTATTACTGCTTTAGAATGATTTTTATGCAGGTCTAAATTTTTTTACAGGCCACTACTTGTAGAGTGGCGTTCGTTTGTTATTTTTCACAATTACGCCTTTATCATTTAATAGCGTCTGTTTTTATCATTTTATCATGATCTTACTTCTCAGATCAAAGACTTTCATACAAGGTTCTTCTTCCTTTTGTTTCCCTTAAAGATGTAATTTTTGGACCGTTCTAGATATAAAAGTAAATTTTAATTCCAATATTTTAGATTTATTAAATATTCTTAGCTGTGCATTGATACATAAACCCAACAGATGATTAACTATACATTTTTGTCTACCCCTTACACAAAGAAGCCGCCATATTGCTATAGTTCTAAACATACCATTGAATACCAACGAGCATCAATAACAATTTGATCTACATAAGGGCTATGTATATGATTTGTTACCCTTATCGAAGGAAGACAAAGCGGTTTTCTTATTCTGATGATTTTTATTTTGGTTTTTCGTAACAGTTGCAAATATTTTTTTAGCGTTTCGAAAAATAAGATTTATAAATGGAAAAGTAAGGTTTATTTTATTGTTACTAGAAATCATGTGAAGACAAGGCAAGGCATAACTTATTAACTTATCGGTGTTAAAAAATACAATTCCTTGCATAAAAAAAATTCGAGGATGGAATTATCTTAGGTGAGACTTGAAACCTCAACTTTCTCTTACCGGGCGACTGCTCTATTATAGTCAGGCTGTGTCAGGCTTTTTACGCTATGAGCTAGCGTTGTTTTATCAATGTTTTTAGTTACCTGTATACCAACAACATCCAAGAGATATATTGTTGTGATATAGCCTCCATGCTACAGGCACTGGCCAATTTGTTATTCTAAATCATTTTATTCTTTTATGTCACTGTCACAATTATTCTTTTCTAGGTATTTCTTGTTTGCTCTTCTAATAAACATTTGCCTAAATAAAATTTTCTATAATTTACAAATATTTACAATCGGTTATGTTAAAACAGCTTAATAAATGTTTAGAGATTATTTTTTAGCAAAAAATTGCAAGATAAATTAATTGCTTATTGGTATTACTCGAATTAAGTGTATATTAGGATAAATCTTCACGGTTATATACAAAATAAGTACTAGCACGTCACTCGCGACTCAGTGAAGAAAGCGGCTTTATCGTACCCTCGTCTAAATCTCTTTCCCTAGCATTATATCGATCTCCTAAGTTATTATTCAACATTTGCAATCATTATCTGTTAGATAGTGTAATAAATAAAAAAAAAAGGTTCCACGACATTTCCACGACGACCTTTGTGGCTTTCAAGGTGTCGCTTGCTCCAAGATCCCGAGTTCGATTAACTATAGTGAGAAAATTACGTTAGGTTATCGTTATCGCCGGATAAAGAATTGTGAAGTGGCTCTTAACTTTTTGAGTTAAAGTCGATAGTATGCGCTGGGGTGAACGTTTCCGACGCACTGCAGAAGCGAAGCAAACTTGACGACAGAATCCATTGTTATATAGTTAATTATTATAAATTGGTTTTTGTAAAGGCTCTGAGTGTTAGATAAAGATCGCGAATGCAAGTTCATTAATATTTATTTCACACTTGCCCGCGACTTCGTCCGCTTCAATTTCTGTTATTATGATTTCACTAATGCTTCGCTCCTAATGGTCGCAGCGTTATGTTATGTAGCCTAAAAATGTATAGTCCATTTATCGAGGAAGGCTTTAGGTTATATAACATAACGATGCGACCAATACTCCTATTGGTCAGACCGAAGCATCAGTGAAAAATGTTGGAAAAGTAATCGCGATCTTATTAACAGAAATTGACGTGGACGAAGTCGCGGGCAACAGCTATTTAATAATATTAGTACGTAAGTAAGAACCTGATTGTATAATTTAAAACATGAACATAAAAACATAAAATACAGCGATGTGCCATCCCCTTCCTATATTGGGTAAACGACATTTTGTATGCGTCACAATTCCAGAACCATTTTACGCATAACACTTAAAAAACATTTAGGAATACGTCCACTCAAGACGTTGCGGCCAATTCGGTCAAATATAGTTTTAACTTTAAAACATACTGTTGCTATGTGTAGGTATGTAAGTACTCCCATCGGATGGTTGCCAAGAGTGTGGGAATGATGGGGTAAGGGAGATGCACACATCGATAGAAATGCACACTAACAGTGTAGCATGTAAAGTAGTCGCTAGATTTTTACTGTGACTTGGATTTTTACTGGTGTTTCTATTTAGAAAGAATCCTGTAACCATAATCTTTGTAATTATTACATATTATCAAATTATGACTCACTTGATGGAGTAGTGCGGTAGTTCGCTTATTATGCATGGGTCCAAACTTTTTTTATGTTCCACTAGCCGTCGGAAGGGCTTTGCACGAGTCTATCAATAAAGATGCTAGCAAATGGTCTGTTTATATGACAATTTTAACCTCCTTTAATCCCTTAACCCCCAGAAGGCACTCGGGTAACAATTGATTTCAATTGTGTCTGGAATAACTCATGATCGAGGGATTAAAAAGAAAAGCTGATTAAGTAAGTTAAGTTGATGTAGCGGTGCCTTGGTCCACCTAAACGCAGTCTTGGTTTCGATTCCCGATCGGTTCAGTTTTGATAATGATATTTTCGAAATTAGCTTGGTTTTGAAATAGGTGGAGGTTTAAGTCATACTTCGGAAACACCAACAGTGGGCTAATTTGGGAATCGACTACAAGATTAAATAAAGTACCAGCTTATAATCATCCCACTGCAGGGCAAAGGCCTTCATCATTGAATTCAAATTACTACAGAAATGATGGGTACAGGCTTAATCACCACGCCTGCGCAAATGCGGATTGGTGATCAGGATGCAATGTTCGAGCCGGCCCGAGCAATGTTCAAAAATTCGAATATTTTGTTGACTGATCAGCGAATCGAATAGAGGACCCTGAGATTTGACCCGGTAAAGCCACTAAATTAACAAGGCGTTTAAAAACATTGAATAATGATTTCAAATCCAAGGGTTGGCAGCCTTAACGCATTCAGCGCAGGGTTGGCGCTTTGTGCAATACAAAAAAATGTTGTTTATAGCTCGGACATGTTTTATCTGGGCGTTTGTTACGCCAAAAGTCGCGGTAATTTATTATGCAATTCGCTACTTTTATTGCTCTAAGGCTGTGCGTTACATCTATTTCTTAGAATCAGAAATAGTTTTAGAATTCTTACTGTAAATTCAAAAAGGAATTCTTTTTTTCACTTTTTCTTTTATTTATTACCAATGAAGAAAAAAACGCTTTGTCTTAATCTTAAAAAAATAAAATTAAAAAGTAATTTTTGATTCTTAATTTAAACTTCAATTCTTACCCCTTTGAAGTTATCTTGGATATTTTCTGATACATAATCGCCACACTGAATTTCATCTATATTCAGCGATATCTTATATTAACACTAGCTGCTGCCCGCGACTTCGTCCGCGTCAATTTCTGTTATTATGATCGCGAGTATTTTTGCAACATTTTTCACTGCTGCTTCGCTCCTATTGGTCGCAGCGAGATGTTATATAGCCTAAAGCCTTCCTCGATAAATGGACTATCTAACACAAAAATAATTTTTGAATTCGAACCAGTACTTGAGATTAGCACGTTCAAACAAACAAACAAACTCTTCAGCTTTATAATACTCGTATTAGTATAGATTCAGTATGGATGTATTTGTTTTTACATTAACTTCACAAAATGAATATTAAAATTTTAAAACAGTCATATAATGCCACTCATTATTTTCAAACAGTCATAAAAACTTTGGTCATAATTTACATTTTACGGCTTACATTATGAAACGCCCTTTTGGTCTAGTGGTTTAAGTATCAGGCCTAATTATCGGGGTCTGGAGTTCGATCTCCGGGTCGGGCAACAAGACTTTCGAATTTTCGAACAATGCTCAGGTTTGTGTTCACCAACCCGCGTTTAGCAAGCGTAGTGATTAGTCATACACCAATCATTGCTAAGATAACTTTATTTATTAACTAGCTGTTCCCCGCGACTTCGTCCGCGTCAATTTCCGTTATTATGATCGCAATTAGTTTTGCAACATTTTTCACTCATGCATAGGAGCGAACTCCTATTGGTTGCAGCGTGATGTTATAAAGCCTTCCTCGATAAATGGACTATTCAACACAAAAAGATTTTTTTAAATCGAACCCGTACTTCCTGAGATTAGCGCGTTCATACAAACAAACAAACTCTTCAGCTATATAATATTAGTATAGATTGTATTTATTTTCTTACTATCTTGAACTTCACAGGAATGATCTAATACGATAGTATAACTTAATCATATAAACACGTTTACAAATTTCAGCAATTAAAACTTACTTACTTATAACTAACTAGCTGTTGCTCGCGACTTCGTCCGCGTCAATTTATGTTATTATAATCGCGATTATTTTTGCAACATTGTTTTCTGATGCTTCGTTCCTATTGGTTGCAGCGTGATGTTATATAGCCTAAAGCCTTCCTCGATAAATGGACTATCAAACACAAAAAGAATTTTTCAAATCGGATCAGTATTTTCAGAGATTAGCGCGTTCAAACAAACAAACAAACAAACTCTTCAGCTTTATAATATTGTAGTATAGATTATAAACAAAACCGTCCTTGTAAATTCACTCAGAGTACAAGAAAATATGTCTACACTAAGGGCCTGTTTCACAATCGCTGAATAAAGTTCTGGGTAAGCTACTTCGACCCTATCTGCTCAGTAAACTATTTTTCACGTTTCATCCCTGAGTAGGGTTAATCACCACTTTATCTGCTCGTTAAATTAATCACCGGATGCACTGCCAAGTAGCCTTTTATTTGACATGTAAATTGAAAAAGATAACCTCAAATACGTTATTTCCAAATTTTCATCAGCAAAAAGTTATTTTATTATTTAAATGGACAGTTTTGCAGTCATTGTAAAATAACACAATGTTCGTAATGGTAAATTCAATGCTAACAAATTCACCACACAAAAAGTACCAAACGTCGGAAAATTTGACATTTGTCATTTACTGACTAACTGACGTTCACTCGACATAGACTTTTTGTTGCAACCTCGTTGCGTTCCATTCTTACAGAAACATTGATTTTAGAAAAGGTGAAATGACTCATTTACATTACAGTGTAAACATTTTTTGTACGAATTTATTGTTTTTATTACTTATAATCATATCAAAAAATATTTTTAATGATACTCGTAATTCTGTGATTACTATACTTTATAGAAACACATAAATTATTCTTACCTTGAAACGAAACGTAACTTGTAAGTAAGTATTAATTATATAATCTTCACTTTAATTTACTGATTGGATGATTGTGAAATGCAAAGAAAGTTAACGAAAGGATTCAACCTCTATGTAATTAACTCGTTGAGTAACTACTTAAGCCCTTATTTAATGATTGTGAAACAGACCCTAAGTGCAACGGCATTCATAATGCGCAACGCGCGTGTGAGCGGCGCGGCGCCCCGGCCAGTAGCCTGGTGCGCACGCGCAGAATTCAATGATGGGTTGACTTTTTTTTTAAGCTATTGCATAGCTTCTATTTCGGGCCTTGAGCGTGGAGACCGAATCCGGAAATTCCTTAACGAAAATAACCTAACACCCTCCACTCCGACCGGCACAGCGGTGATACTTTTTAGTTTTGTAATTGCATAAGTTGATAAAAAATGCTATGCAATAGCTTTACCGCGGCATTCTCCGAGTGCCACACGTCTTTTTTTTTTAATAAATGTGGACAACATCACATACATTGTTCTGATGCCAATTTGAATAACTATTTAAAGCATTCGTATTTTGGAAACCAGAAACAACGAAGGTACCACAAACACCCAGACCCGAGAAAATGTAGACTTTTCCTACATTGACCCGTCCGGGAATCGAACCCGGGACCTCGGTGCAGGGGACACCTTGAAAATCGGTGTGTACGCCACTCCGCCACGGAGGTCGTCAAACTTTGGCTCTTTGATTCTTTCTGTAGTATATCTTTTGCGTGTGTGAGTAGGACAAACGATCCAGCCAAGGTGTTGGTTCTCTTTCCAATGCGCATCACCTTTACTGTCGAATGTGACATTAGTAGCCTATATCATTTGGGAAAACGGGCAAGAGAACGATGATGATCAATTCGCCGCTTTCAATATTTGATCTTAATCAGCCTAAATTAGCCCACTGCTGGACCCGAGCCTCCGAGAGGATGATTTTAACTTAACCGCCATGCTTGGAAAGCTGATTTGCAATTGCTACTACTCAAGTTAAAATCAGTTAAAATCAGTTTTATTTCTGCAAATAGGCCCCAGGAGGCGCTTTTACACGTCCCAATATTTAAACCTACCTCTGCTTCGGGACAAGTCTGGGCTAGTGCCGAGAAGAAGCAGCGCAAGAAACTCGTTCACTATTGTCAGCCTCTTTTTAAATAATTTTTTACAAGGTAAGGTAATTTTTACAACGATTAAGCAAGTACGAGCTGGGACAATTTAATGCCATACATTTCTATCATTTAAATTATCATTAGCAGTGTAAGCCCTTTTCCATTAAAATTATTTTGACATACGATTTAAGTTTATGTACAGGGAGTTCAGCAATACACTGTGGTAATTTGTTGAAAATACGAATACAATTTCCCATGAACGATTTTCCTACTTTACAAGACGCTAGTCCGGCTTTTTATAACAGTACTTTTCTTTGAATATACACTAAACAAAACGACACATATTGACATTTAATTAAAACATAAAATAAAAAAAAAACGTTGAAAATTAGAAAATATACAACCACATTTTTTTATTATTATTGCAAATAAATGTTTATTCTTTTCTATTCTATTCTTTTAAACAATACACTCCAATACAATAATTGGTGCCAAACAAACTATAAACGACAATATAATACAACTTTTATTTCTATAACTTTGCATCATTGTTGTGTGTACATGTGTCTATCTCTCCATATCTCTCCCCCTCCCCCTCTCTCTTTCTCTCTCTCTCTCTGTCTCTGTGTGTGTGAGAGTGTGTATGTGTGTGTGTGTGTTTAGTTCACATGGTAGAGGTAGACATGGTGGTGTGGCTATATTTACTAGGAACTATATCGAAACTACAGAGCGCTTAGATATTCAATCATTTACGGTAGAGTTTGTAGTAGAATTTTGTGCAATAGAAATCTATACTAATATTATAAAGCTGAAGAGTTTGTTTGTTTGTTTGTTTGTTTGTTTGTTTGAACGCGCTAATCTCCGGAAGTACTGGTTCGATTTGAAAAATTCTTTTTGTGTTGGATAGTCCATTTATTGAGGAAGGCTTTAGGCTATATAACATCACGCTGTGACCAATAGGAGCGAAGCATCAGTGAAAAATGTTGCAAAAATAATCGCGTTCATAATATCAGAAATTGACGTGGACGAAGTCGCGGGGAACAGCTAGTCATTAAATATAATTTATTAATTATATCAATATACCGACCAGAAAGGGATGTAGAAATATTTTTTGCGCAGTTGCAAGCTTTATTACATCATATTACAAAGCATTCTAATAATAAAAAGATTATTATAGCAGGCGATATAAATATTGATATAACAAAAAATACAAATTTATCCCAGAAATTAATTAATTTGTTAAAGTCTTTTGGATTACAATGCCTAATAAAGGAACCGACACGAGAAACGCAACATAGCTCATCTTGTATTGACCAGTTCATAGAAACTGCCAATGTAAACATGGAAGCGGCTGTAAATAAATATTATATATCTGACCACCATACATTAATTGGACAGGTTCCATTACGGAATAGTATGTGCAATAATTCATATTCATATAAAATAAATAAACGAATTTTTTATAAAAATAACATGGACAATTTTAAGGAAAACATGGGCAAAATAAATTGGTGTAACATATTAACCTTAAATAATAATGTAAATGATAACTATAATATTTTTTTAAATGCAATCAAGAACCTATTAGACATATATATTCCCCAAAAGAAAATTATTATTAAAAATAGACGACGCTAAGTGGATTACGAAAGGTTTAAAAAAGTGTTGTTATCATAAAAGTATATTACGCTTACTTACAACTACTTATAAAAGTGAAGCCCTAAAAACTTACACAAAATTATACAATGCAACACTGAAGTAGTTCTTGCTAAAGAAAAAAGAAAATGTTACATAAATAGGCTTAAAAACTCAAATAACAAATATAATGAAATGTGGAGAATGATAAAGGAAAAAATAAAACCCAATGAAGCCACTAAACACGAAAATATATGCTTAAAATATAACAATAAAAATGAAACATCACCATCAAAGATTGCACAAGCATTCAACAAGTACTTTATAAGTATTAGTTCAGGCAAAAATAGCAATACACCTATTGATCATCTTGGCGCACCCCTATATAACTTAATGTACTTAAGTGAAGTCACGGAGTTCGACTTAAAAAAAGCTATATTAAGCCTTAAACGCAATAACTCATGTGGGTACGATGATATTCCGGGTATTCTACTGATAAACTGTGTAGATGAGTTTGTTAAACCTTTAAATTTCTTAATAAATCAGTCTTATGATGAGGGCATATGTCCCGATGCCTTAAAAATAGCTGTTATAAAGCCTATTTTCAAAAAAAGTGACAAGCTTAATGTTGAAAATTATCGCCCTATTGCCCTTTTACCCGTAATCTCAAAGATCTTTGAGAAAATATTATGTCAAAGAGTTTACAAGTTTCTTGAAAAATATAATGCTTTAAACACATATCAACATGGGTTTAGGAAAAATCGTTCAACTACGACTGCGATATTCGAGTGTAATTTTGAAATACTAACAGCTCTAAATAAAAATCAATGTGTTGTGGCTCTTTATATGGATATCACCAAGGCATATAATTGTTTATTACATAATATATTATTACAAAAACTAGATTTACTGGGTATACGAGGGAAAACAAAATCTTGGCTCACTTCTTATCTTTTAAATAGGAAGCAGTTTGTATAGATAATCGTATCACATTTAAATAGAGAAACTAAAGAATTAAATCAAATCAAGTCATCTACTAAATTTATAACTGGGTCTATACCTCAAGGTAGTGTCCTGGGTCGTTTGCTTTTTTTAGCATATATAAATGAATTACCTTCAGCTGTCACACAAAAAGTAATTCTATTTGCAGACGATGCAATTCTTTTAGTTACTTGCGAACAAAATAATATAGCTACTTACAAGCTATTATCAATGAATCTCTGCAAAAAATAGTATTTGAATTGAAAACAATAGGTCTTTCACTGAATTTCGGAAAAACAAAAATGATGCAGTTTAGGCCGTACCAAAGAGTTGAACAAATGTTATCGATATCTTATCAGGGGCAAGTGATTGAACTAGTGAATACATTTTCATTGCTTGGAGTCATGATAGACACGACGCTGACGTGGAAACCTGGAAAAATGTTGGTGAGTAGGCTCAGTAGCTTCTCTTATGCGCTGCGAGAACTTCTCAAAAGAACAAACGAAGAGTGTGCGCTCACTGCATATCACAGCCACGCTGCCGCTTGGATAGGGTACGGGATTATATTATTATTTTGGGGCAACTCGACCGATGTGTCCGCGGTATCTGTGTTGCAAAAAAGATGTCTTAGAATTATAACATTCACGACGCCAAGAGAAACTTGTAGGACGATATTTGTAAAATATAAATTACCGTCACATGCGTCTACATATTTGAATTGTGTCGCTTTATAAAGAAACACAGTACATATTTTAATCATTTTGACGACATTTTGTTCTGCCTGCAGCCCGACTTGCATTATACAAGCGCGGTCCACATTATATGGCTGTAAAGGTATTTAATCATTTGCCTAACTTTGTAAAGGCCCTCCAAGGTAATAAATTTGAAATAGAGTTAAAGAAAATATTAGTGACAAAAGCATATTATAACTTAAATGAATATTTTAATGATAAAATTTAATTATTTAATACCATTGACATTATATTATTATTATTACTCGTTATTACTATAAAAGATTGATTTTTCCTTGACTTTTAATTTTGACATTATCTAATTTGACATCTGTAATTATAATTTATTGACATTTTGTAAAATTGTACTGACTACTGCGCTGACACTATTTTATTTAATTTGTAATAGAAATTTTGAATGTTAAATTAAGATAATTTAAAATGATAATATGTATAATCACGAATACCTCGTTGAGGTCATAATATAATTTAATTACATCTTCATGCCTTTATTGTCTGCAAAATTATATTATGTAGTGTATAAATAAATATGAAATATGAAATATGTGTGTTTGTACATACTTTTCTTTCTTACAACTTTTAAATTAACATCAATGAAAAACGTTGTAATTCAAACCGAATGCTATTTGGTTACAATGTTATTCAATTCAATTCAATTCAAATATTTTATTGCGTTCTATAATGTTACAAGGATGTTATAAAGTATGATGTAGACAGTTCATTATAGACCCTGTTCGGGCACAACAATACAATTTGTAGTAGACGGACAGAGAGGATGACGCCATAATTACATAATATTCCAATACAAAAGAACAAATAAACACCTATTATTACTACATACATAATTTACTTACTTTCTAAAATTTCCTACAATCTGCATACGAGCTTTGGTACTTCTTACATCGAAGTAGGTTAATTGTAGATTGCGTAACTATAACACAGAATAATATACAACTGGTGTACCATCAGAATTATATTGTTGAGATTGAAAAGCGAGGGATTTCGTTGAAATTTCGTTTGCAGGTGAATTTAAATTGATCTATCAGGTTTATAGTATTTATAACTGGTTCTTTGAAAACAAAGTTATGTTTTAAGAACTTATTGTGTATATTCGGTAAGTCTGAAAATAACTTTGAAAATAGGTCGTAAATCGTAATCTTTTTATTTTGGCAACCTCCATGAGTGGTGTACACCTCGTTTTTCAAGATGTTGCCTGCTCCGAGGTCTAAGGTTCAATTTTCCCACGGGTCTGGGTGTTTTGGTACCTTCGTTATCTGATTTTCCGCATTGCGAGTGCTTTAAATAGTTATTCACTACTAGCGGTCCCCCGCAACTTCGTCCGCGTAAATTTTGGATTTCCTGCGAGCATTATTTTGGCGCGGAGTTTTTATTAAAACTCATACCTTTTTTAAGATAGCTATTGAGATCAAACTATGTTTATATTTTGACTAAAAAAAAAAGTAAATTTCTTCCTTGTGTTATATAATTACCAGTCAACGACTATAAATGATACATACATTCTAGCTGCTCTTGAAAAACAAACCACACACTATTTAAGAGCCACTAAGTACAACATGTTTAAAGTTTATCCAGTTCGAAACATCTTGCCATCATTTTCAATTATAATACACAGATTATATAATAGATAACCCTACATTTCAGGTTTACCAATTTAGCTATTTGGGAAAAATCGAGTTTTACCGCGAGTTAAAAAGGTACAGCGCCATCTATGGCCGATAAACCGAACCAGTGTCACTAAGAGCAGTAGAATCAACTGATGATTTTGATAAATATTAAACTCATGATATCTTTTGAATAGTATGTCCGATTTGAATAATTCAAAAAGTTATTTACAGGTATTGATATAACCTTGAATATGAAGTTGTTTATTTGGATAAGGATTAATACTAAGGTACGAATAATGTAACCTACTTTGTACCGTCCTTAATCTTACATAAAAAAAGAGTTATAGTGGCGTATCTGTTATAGTTAGACATATAGTATCGCGGACTTTATTGTAGATAATGATGTCCTCTACAAAACTGTAGTACATTATTTTGCTCTATTGTCAATAGTTTTCGCGGCGTTCGCAATTTAATGATTTTCCTTTCACACCTTCGGTTGCATAATCGAAGTTTTCATACGGATCCCTTACTTTTTTGATAATGTAATATAGCCTATGTCCATCGCAGATAAAGCAGGATTCTTATGGTGAAAGAATTTTTCATATCGGTCCAGTAGTTTCGGAGCCTATTCGATGCAAATAAACAAACAAACAAACAAATCTTTCCTCTTTATAATATTAAGTATAGATATAGATAAAAGAGTTTTTTATTTCATCTCGAAAACATAACATGACGGTTGAGACGGCAGGAACAGCTGTAACATACTTTTAAGTTTAATTTATAATGTAGTCCATAATTATTATTATTTGCATGCCGGGGCGACCTGTAATTAAGACGGCACATAGTTTAAAACCTTAATCTATCTCACAAATTGTTCTTATTTTGTGTTTATCTTGTTGGTTGTCCTAATAAATAAAATAAAAAATAAAAATAAATCAGAACAATGTATTTGATATTGTCCACATTTATTTGTTGAAATCCAAAAAACTGGCGGTTCTCGTGGGACAGTTTCATTATTTTTAAGAAACGCGAGCGTAGTCGCGGGCTTTACAGTTAGTATATCGTATCTATACTAATATCATAAAGCTGAAGGGTTTGTTTGTTTGTTTGTTTGTTTGTTTTTTTGAACCCGCTAATCTCTGGAAGTACTGGTTCGAATTGAAAAATTATTTTTGTGTTGGATAGTCCATGCCTCGAGGAAGGTTTAGGCTATATAACATCACGCTGCGACCAGTAGGAGCGAAGCATCAGTGAAAAATGTTGCAAAAATAATCGCGATATTAAAATCTGAAATTGACGCGCACGAAGTCGCGAGGAACAGCTAGTCATAATATAAAAAAGTCCTCAAAAAATAGTCTAGGAAGATGTTGCAATAACTGCCACAGAATACACTGCTATCCGTCTTCAACTAGCATTACCTCTATTAGGTACCTCTTACGACATTTATTATAACCGCTACTACACATATGGTGGGAGCTCAAGCTTTGCTGCGACACTGGATGAAAGCTCCACACCGGTGAACTTAAACATTTTAATTTTATCGTTTACGAGTAAATATTATTATAACCAGTCTCCATACTGACCCTTCTTCTAAATTATGTTTTACTTATACTATGGAAATCGGGTTTCTGGAAATTATAGGGGCTAAAGTATGAAATTGCCGATTATTTTCCCACTTTTTATTTTATTTATAGCTCTTAAGTATAATCATATTATTGCGTAATTCTTTTTGTATTGTATCAAAAACTAAATAAAGTAACTTTTGACTTTAAAAAAATGCAATAGCTACTATTACTTTAAAGGAAGTCGTTGAAAAGACCCCTTACAATGTGTCAGCTGACCTTCTTGCTTCAATTAAGTATATTTTCAGAAATTTAAATACTATAATGCGTAGCTTTATAACCATCTAACTTTCACCTTTAATTGCATAGAAAACGGATCAGGCTTTTTTAAAAAAACTAAAAAAATTTTAGTATGGGAAAATGACTTTTCTCGATTTCGTCCATACAAAACGGCAATTTCATACTTTAACCCCTATTAAATGATGTGATTTTGAATTAGAACCTACGAGTATAATAAAATATATAGTAGTAGCAGTACAAAAGATAAAACGATGGTGGTTTGGGCGGAAAGATTCTGGAATGGCGAGAGGATCTGACGAAGGTCGCTGGATACGGGAGTACTGGACCGATCGTTGTAGGGATCTATAGGAAAAGCCTACGTCCAGCAGTGGCCTTTGTTTGTCTAAGACGATGATGATAATGACCACACGTATAATAATATTTGCACAAAAAACAAATACCACTGTCGTCTTTGCGATAAATTAAAAAAAAGTAAGGGACACCATTTGTTGAATATTCGATTCGAACACGCGCTTAAATTCAAAAATCCTAACCTCGATTTGGATTCCAAATTCAAAAGGTTGCTTCGTCAAATCAGAATGTTTACGGCACTGGACTAGACTGGTACAGTCAGCCGATAAAACATTGAATCGAATCGGTTCCAGATTTCAGTGACTATAATGCCATGTCACTGTAGTTGTACACAAAAAAATTTTTTTTTTTTTTTTTTTTTCAGTCAAGAACTCAACAAAGTGACTTTTGCGATAACACGTTATCATCGTTGTTTTCTGACAAAGAGTGATTCCTTTGAAAAGGGTATTTCTGAGGAAGTCTACTTAAGTTTACATTTAGTCCACACACTCCAAATAATAAGTGTTAATGTGCACTATTTGTATTTGAAACTTTAAAAAAATGCTTTATGCAAACCTGTTTGTAGGGAACTTAATAGATACCTTTACTATTTAAGTGTTTTAATTTTTGAAACACGTAAGTTTTAAAAAAAACATTAATTTTACTCGGCTATGCTGTAATTGGAATACATTACATCCAAATAGTCTTTTTAAACTTTGTATCTAGTACGACTTCATATGAAAAAAGATGTTTATAAAAAAGTATATCAAAATCATTCACCCAATTTGTTAAACCATGGAACCCTCACTGTGATCGTCATTCAATGCGACCTCACCTAGTTCTAATTTAAACGCATTAAGGTTCAAAATTTCCTAAAAGCGGACATCTCATCGTGGGCGACTGTACACCGAATATACGACCGAAGTCCTGAGGTTGTTATGTAGAGTGGACCCGATTGCATTAGTGTGAATTATTGAACCCGAGTACTTACTTTGTAAGGGTATTACACTTTGTGCATTTTCCACAGTGTCTCTTTGTGGCTTTTAGTCGATTATCTGTTGATTTTAATTTAATTACGTGTGATGCCCGCAAATTAAAAGGACTAACGCTTCTTGTCTAATAAGTGTCGTAAGGGGCGATTTAAAGGGTACTGCCAGAAAAAGCCAGGAAGCAGCGTTTTTTCCTCACCAAACTGCGATCGCTAATCCGCTAACCAAACCTGGAGATAACAGCAGAACTGCCATTTAAATAGGCTTATATCCAGTGGAGGATCCTGGGGTAAGCTAATTATTTTATTGTGACTGTCTTTCATCATCCTCCTCAACCTTCCCATAAGCTCTATAGAGCTTGAGCCTACTAGTAGGACTTAACTTGATTTTTCTTTTAGCCTTTTTTCCGTTCTTATTATACAATGATAATTTTTATTCAATAAACTGTTGCCCGCAACTTGACTCGTAAAACTTGATACTATGTACCACGGAACCATTTTATCCAGGTTGTATGTTATCTCTATACCTTTCATCATTCATATCTGTTCACCCGATTATGATCTGATATGATCAGTAAACAAACATCAACTCAAACTACATTTTTAATTTTTCTTCTTTTTTTTCTTCAAACTGCCCCACGGGTCTTTGCCTATAGCTTGTTCCTTGCCAGACTAGCCAAATGACGGCAACGTCTTTTCCCGGGTCTGTGACATCCGTCCGTAGGCGCGCAACATTAAATGTTCAAATTTTGAAGATTTGTCGTACCTCTGCTTCTGCTTTCTTGTTAACTTACATTAATATTTTTTGATAATTCGTGGTCTAGTCTCGAGAAGGATTTTACTTTACGGTTTATTTTTAACTATTAACAATCTTCGTGAACTTCTTTCCTTCGCTAAAATTGGTTTTTAGACTGCAAACAGATAAATTCCCAATATTTAGCGTCTTAACAACATAAGAATATTTAAAAAGGCAATTTTTCCAAAATAAACATTAACTTTAATTTACTAAAACGCCTTAAAGGGATTAGCATTTTGCAACAAGATAACATAATATGATTTATCTAGGGCCGCCACCACGCACACTTAGATCATCGTTTTCTAAAAAAACCTAAACTAGGATCAAACCAATAACAATTTGTGCTCGGTAATCGATACAAAACATGAATCAGTTTTATTTATTAAACTATTTTGCCAGCAAGTTTAAATGTTAGTCACTGTTACTTATGAGCTAATTTATTATTTCTTTATGGCTGTAATAATTCGTATCTAAAGTTCGCTTCGCAGATAATTTAGTTTGGATTTTTTTATCAGATTATTTGCTAATAATGTGCATGAAGTTTTTTACTTTTATGTCCACTAAATCTTAAATAAGTACCCAACAAATGTGTAATTTGTGTAATTTAACTTCATTTTCCCAAAACCCACAAATCTATGGTGCGAAAGAAGAATCAAATGCGAATTGTGCTTGAGGCCTCCCAAACTCCGCAGTGCGAAGGTCACAATGGCAATAAGATGCAGTCTATCATTTCAACCGAGAATTTGCCAGTAGAACCCCATTATAATAAATCTCGAAGCCGCATAATAGTCTTACTTATATGTAGCCTGAATTTAAATTTTATAGCTCTTTTATCTTATTTGAAAAGGCAGCTCATACGCGTGAAAGGCTTGAACGGGTTTAGTTAGAGAGCAGGGTCGTTATTCAGCTTGATATATAGTTCTTATATTATAGCTTAGACATAAGATATTAGTTAATAAATCGGTGCAGACAATAGATCACTAACCTACCATAAAATAACAAAATGTATCTAAATTTGTTGTTTGATTTTTTTTTATCTATGAACTTTTATTTGTGAATTGTGCTGAGCATTTTCTTACTGGCGTGCACATGGTCATGCGGCGGGCAGTTTTTAATATAAGATTATTTTAAAAACACCATACTAACTAAACAAAGAACTTTCCCTTCTGTACCCTTAAATTAACTTTTATTGCACCAAATATGTTGCAAATATTTTTTTAATGGAGGGATCCTTTATACAAGTTATGATTGTCAGTTAAATCCCTCGTCGGTGATGACTTCTTTATATCAGAGACCCGTAGTGATTTAGTTCGTAATTCGGGAACGTCTTCATCGAAAACTCCAAATGTTAAGCAATTGAATATTCACAAAAATATAAATTCATTATCAAACCTCTTGTTACAATGTGTATAAATTACATTTGCGCTTAAATGTGTACTACGTAGCCCGATTTTTGTAAATTTAAATTAGTTAATGATTTAGTCAGTATTAAAAGTACCATCACCTCCGATTTTCTAACACTTACTACCAAATATTACAATGAAGAAATTGCGTATTTTAAATGGTTTGGTTTATTCAATAAACAGAATAAAGGTCATATTTTTAAATAATACAAACCAAATCTGCTTTGCCATGTCTTACTTAATTTTACTACTAAACTACTCCTAACATAGTCCAGTGAGCCGGAATCAATACAGTAACAGATAACCACAATAATAATCAGGGAGGGGGGATAAAAAAATCGTAAAAGCTCGCTCGTAAAAGCTCGCGCGGAGCCGGGCCGTGTTGACTTACACCACGTGGGCTCAGTGTGGACCTTTCGTTACAAAATTTGTTTATACACATGTAAAACAACTTAGTATATTTGTGATAAGGCTGTTATGTTATGTTAACATCTTTATATATAAAAATTATGTGTCACGTTGTTTGTCCGCGATGTACTCTTAAACTACTAAACCGATTTCAAATTTGATTTGCATACCGTGTGCAATTTGATCCAACTTGAAAGATAGGATAGCTTACATCTCAATTTATAAAAAAAAAGTAAAGTAACAGCCTATCCTATAATCATCCCACTGCAGGGAAAAGGCCTCCATCATTTAATTCAAGTTACCACAGCAAAGATGGGTGTACTGGCATAATCACCACGCTTGCCAAATGCGGGTTGGTGATCACAAACCCGAGCAACGTTCGAAAATTCGAAACTTTTTGTTGCCCGACCCGGGATTCGAACCTGGGACCCCGAGATCTTGGCCCGGTATTTAAACCACTAGACCAACGGGGCGTTCAATTTATAGTCGCAATATAATTTTATTGCATATTATTTGTTTCTTGACTCTTAAAGACTTGGTAAGGTAAACGCCATATTTGGTGACAATGACATTTAGGTAAGACGTCAAAATCAAATTAAATTATTCTGAGGCGATACGAAGATCGCGGAATCAACTAGTATGCATATAAATACTATGGTGAAGTCAGAAATGTTATGTTATTAGTACATTAGTCTTCTGAATGTCGTATTCTAACTGTATGCTGTAAACTCATGTGATTTGGTGTTGGTGAAGGTATCATATACGGCTCTGTACACCTGCCTCATAAAATAAAAAAACAAATTGCTACTTTGTTAGCATATAATATTAATATTAACTGTCTTGCTAAAAATAGCAAAAGTATAATTTATGAACATGTTAGTACTTGTACTAATTTAAATATTGTGCCATTGACAACCTCTGAGGCTTTAAACTGAGAGGAAAGACAAAAGCTAGGCCTGATATGTATTTCAATATTGTTCATCAAAACATACAAGGCCTGGCCGGCAAAGAGTTAGGTTTAGGGTTATTTCTTCAAGATTATAACGTTCATGTCATATGCCTTACAGAACATTGGATTAAAAAACACCAACTAATGTTAAACATTGAAAATTATAAAGTCGCTAGTTCGCTCATAAGGGAGTCTGCACCAAGAGGGGGGTCACTTATTCTTGTTAAAAATGAATTAAAATGTAAAGAACGCAAAGACATTGTGTCGCTCACGGTTGAACGAACTATTGAACTAGCGTGTGCTGAGCTGGAACAATATATCATAATTAGCGTGTATAGCCCCCCCAAAGCTAATTACCACGTTTTTGAATCTGTTATGGATGAGGCTCTGAAAAAGCTCTCAAAATCGAATAAGAAAGTAGTGGTATGTGGGGATTTCAACGTTAATATATTAGAAGAAACGCAGTTGTCCACCCGATTTCTTAATCTCTTTAAGTCTTATAATCTAATTAATCTTTTTAATGAACCCACCAGGGTGACGCCCACGTCAGCTACTTGCTTAGATAATATTTTTTGTGATGGTAAAGTGTTAAAAAAAACGATTTTAAATTGTCTTATTTCGGACCACAGCGGACAAGAAGCATCGTTCGAGCACCATTATGTCTCTAACAAAGTAGATTCTGTGTATAGGCAATTCACTTTTAATAAAATAGAAAAGTTTAAGGAAAAAATTAAAGAGGGTGTGAATTTGCTAAAGCCTAATGATCAGAATGTTGATGAATTATATGAGAATCTTTTTGGTTTAGTTAAAAAGGAATTTGATAAACATTTTAAACAGAAAAAAGTAAAAATAAACAAACAGAAGTGTAAGTTTAATGAATGGGCTACACCTGGTATTTATAAAAGCAGAAAAACATTATATGATTTATATAGTTTAAAGGCAGATTCTCAAAACCCACATATTATAGAACATGTTAAAAAATACTCTAAATTATTTAAATTAGTATGTGCCAAAGCGAAGTCAATATATCTTTATAATTTAATTTCGGCTTCCAAAAATAAGGCAAAAACCACTTGGAATATTATTAATAAAGAGACATGTAGAGTAAAACCAAATAATCCTACTTACTCTCTCAAGTTAGGGGATAAGCTAATAAACACGAACACGGAGGTTGCAAACACATTTGAGACATTTTTTTCGAATATAGCTCCCTCTACTACTGAAGGGCTAGCTTCTTCTGCTGATCTAGCTGAATCCCTTCTCAAGTCTGTTGTCGAAGAGTGCAATTCTTCATTTAATTTTAGACATATAAACCCTGATATAATTACAAAAACTTTTAGAGAATTTAATATGAAAAAAACAGAGGATCTTTGGGGAATTTCTGTCAATATTATCAATACAATCATAAGTTCATTAGCCCCTCAACTCGCTATTATTTTTAACAAATGTATTGATGATAGACAGTTTCCAACTTTAATGAAGTTTAGCAAAATCATTCCTTTGTTTAAGTCTGGCGAAAAATGTGACCCCTCTAATTTTCGACCTATATCTATATTGCCAGGGCTAAGTAAAATTTTCGAGAAAATAATGTTTAATCAGCTTTTATCTCACTTTAGTGTAAATAAATTATTAAATAGCAACCAATATGGCTTCAGAAAAGGTAGAAATACTACCGATGCTGGAGTTGCTCTCCTACAACATGTGTTTAAGGCTTGGGAGAGTAAGCTAGATGCCTTAGGTGTATTTTGTGACCTTTCAAAGGCCTTCGATTGTGTAGACCATGAAATATTACTTAAAAAACTTAAACATTATGGTGCATCGAATGATTCCTTGGATCTAATAAGTTCTTACCTTAAAGGCAGAATACAAAAGGTTTGCATAAATGGAGCTGAGTCTTCAGGGTCGGCCCTTGTTATGGGTGTCCCACAGGGATCAGTATTAGGACCCCTGCTATTTTTAGTTTATATAAATGACCTTCCCTGTTACTTACATAATCTTTGTGAGATGGTATTGTTTGCAGATGATACATCCATGATTTTTAAAACCAAGAGGGGCAAATCTTCATTTGACGATGTTAACAATACCCTCTCTAAATTATTGCATTGGTTTACAACAAATAATCTCTTACTGAATGCAAATAAAACAAAATGTGTTAAATTTACGATGCCAAACGTAAGGTTAGCTGCCCCTAATATAATTGTTAAAGATGAACCACTAAACTCTGTAGATTTTACTACCTTTTTGGGTATAACTGTAGACTCTCATTTGCAATGGGGTGCTCATATTAGGGGGCTGTCTGGAAGACTTAGTTCTGCTGCTTATGCTGTGAGAAAGATAAGGCAGTTGACTGATGTTGGAACGGCAAGATTAGTATATTTTAGCTACTTTCATAGCATTATGTCATACGGAATTCTGTTGTGGGGCTCAGCGGCAGATATTGAGTCAATTTTTATATTACAAAAACGTGCTGTACGGGCTATTTACGGCCTTCGACCCCGTGACTCGCTGAAAGAGCTCTTCAAAGAGATTAATATACTTACAGTGTCTTCTCAATACATTCTCGAGAATATTGTTTACGTTCGTAAGAACATACATTTATTTCTTAAGAAAAGTAACGTACACAATTTCAATACTAGAAATAAAGATAAACTTGCCGTTCCAGGCTTCAGACTGCGAAAAGTAGGAAAATCGTTTATGCAAAATTGTATCCGTATTTTCAACAAATTACCAAAGGATATTGCTGAACTCCCTGTACATAAACTTAAATCGTATGTTAAAGTTATTTTAATGAAAAAGGGCTATTACACTGTTAATGATTATTTAAATGATAGAAATGTATGGCATTAAGTTGTCCCAGCTCGTACTTGCTTAAACCTTGTAAAAATTACCTTACCTTGTAAAAATTTATTTAAAAAGAGGCTGACAATAGTGACCGAGTTTCTTGCGCTGCTTCTTCTCGGCACTAGCCCAGACTTGTCCCGAAGCAGTGGTAGGTTTAAATATTGGGACGTGTAAAAGCGCCTCCTGGGGCCTATTTGCAGAAATAAAACTGATTTTAACTGATTTTAACTGATTTTCTAACCTAACACTTTTCAATTACATAACTCTTCCAATGTCTTGACTTTATTGAACAGACTTACAATCAAGTTTCATCGTTGTTGAAATAATACTGTTGATTTCCAAGAGTTCAGGTCTCCAATAAGCCATTCCATCACTTAAAACTATTAACGGCCACAGACCACGAGAATCGTTGAGAGAGCTGTTTAAGAAAATTAATTTAGAGGAAAAGAAAATAGAATTAAAATGATTTAGGTGCACGTGTACTCTTGTAGTATACTTATTTAAAAGAGGCTGACACAAGTGACAATCTAGGGAATGTCTGAAACAAAACTGATTTAACTTAAAGGAATCTGACTAGCAAAATAATAGGGGTTAAAGTATGAAATTGCCGATTATTTTCCCACTTTTTATTTTTATTATAGCTCTTAAGTATATTCGTATTATTGCGTTAATCTTTTTGTATTGTATCAAGAAATTTCAATACTATAATGCGTAGCTTTATAACCACCTAACTTTCACCTTTAATTGCATCGAAAACGGTTCAGGCGTTTTTAAAAGAACTAAAAAATTGTTAGTATGGAAAAATGACTTTTCTCGATTTTGTCCATACAAAACGGCAATTTCATACTTTAACCCCTAATATGTTAGTAATAGCCTATAATCATCCCACTGCTGGGCAAAGGCCTCCATCCATGAATTCAGCTACCACAGCAATGATGGATACAGGCTTAAACACCAAGCTTTCCAAATGTGGGTTGGTGATCACAAACCCTAACAATGTTCGATTGGGATCGAACCTAGTACGAATTGGGCGATAAAGTATGTAAAAAATAACATAACGCAGTGATCTATTACTCAACTGTAAATATAACTCGCTAAATTAAATAATACATTTAATTATATCATAACTGATAACTATGTTTAAGTAAATTACATAACTCAATTATGGAAACAACATGTTAATGATAGGACATAACAGTCGGTCAACGCTAATACATTATTCACTTTTCTAAAGCCAGTTAACTACCATACATTTATGTAATTACTTGAACGGATAGCTTTGTGTGTTACTCAATAAATAAATTATCGTAAAGCTAGTTATATTGGCTAACAATGATTCATATTAATTTATATTAAAAGGTTAGATAAATTGTATTTCAAACCTACGGAAAAACTAGGAGGCTCATAATTTTACACGCGAACATCATTTATTGAATGAAAGATAAATTTACGTATTTATTAGGTTCCACATTTTACTTTAAGGTATTAGGTTTAAATAGACGTTTTGAAAAATTTCAAGCCTTCTTGGTCATGGGTAGATTAAGAGTCTGTCTTATTAAAAGTCATTTGAAAATAATTTAATCACTACCTTAAACGAAACTTTAATTTGGGAAGAACTTGGAACTCCGCAGGCAATGCATTGATTACCTGCAGCGATATTAAAATTAGAGTGAAATAAAATTTCTATCGCTTCACGTATTAATCTAGGTGCATATCGATTTTATTTAGCTAAACCTTGGGGTAAATCTTGTACACTTGTTGTACTTGCATTTACCTAAGCTCAACATTTTATTAGATTTGACAAACTTGTATGCAAAAAAACTTGTACCACGCTTTTATTGTGAACATGAATCAGACAGATAAATATGTTTATCATCAAACATATTTATCACAACAGCTTTTAGAGGGATAGGTTATTATTTGTAATATTTTAATAAGTTCTTTTTTTTAAATCTTGAATTTCACCATGTTAAGTTCCGATTTGAATTATGATTTTGACAAATATGTTTTTATTCGTTACTAGCGGCCCGTCCCGGTTTTGCACGGGTAGACATAAGATTTTTTTTATAATAAAGCAAATCTTATCTAGCATTAAATATAGCCTATGTCACTCAAAGTGAATGTAACTTTCCAACGATGAAAGAATTTTTGAAATCAACACAGAAGTTTTTGAGTTTATTCATTACAAACATACACACAAACAAATACAAAAATACAAATCTTTCCCATTTAAAATATTAGTGTATAGAGATAAATAAATAATTGAAAGGCTGTAAATAGTAATAACATTGATTAATGTACTTAAAAGAGGGATTTTAGGATCCCAGTACGTAGTATCCCTACTGGGAATGAATGCTTCCTTTAATTAGTCAGATGTTCGCAGTCTATTGTGGTTTCGTTACTCAATTTCGAAGGTTAAAACTTATTAGTTCTAAAGTACGAGTATGTTAAGGCGAGTATTATACTTTTATACAAAATGGTATGATATCATATTCGGACACTTTGTGATATTGCTTAAAGAATTAAGTGTTTATAATTATTAGCCTATTAATGATAAATTGTCATACATTTTTTGTCTAACTGCAACACCAGTTCTTCATTAACTACTAGTACAAAGCCACACTTATGATATTATTAACTTCATAATACTTATTGCTTCGGATCAAATCATATGCTAAAACTCAACCGCGGACTTAAGACATCCCCACTACATTTATCATAGAACACCCAAACACCGACCGGCCTACATCCAGATAAGACGTCTGTCCCACCACCCCCACCCCCCAGACTGGACGGCGCCTGCCAAGGCTGTCTGAACTTGGTCGAAGCCCTTCCGGTTAAAAAACTGATAATTAGAAGGGTTAATATTGGGTCGTCATTAGTTAATGAGAGTGATGTAGTGTAAAATATGTATGAATAACATCACAGAGCAATGCAAAGAAAAGTAACTGCCTCTAATCATCAC